>JABBOT010000011.1:5134372-5402290 GCA_016165875.1 Acanthopleura granulata
GATTTATCTCCACAAGGCCTTCCTAAAATCGTTCCCAACTTGCAAGAGACATGTTAGCCACATTCGTATTCCATATGTCTGTACTCAGTGTGTATCCCTGCTCACCTTTGTTACAGGCTGCTACAGCTTGGGAGACGCTATCCCGTCTGAAGACAAAGGGATTATCAAGCAGACAGTTACATCTGGTATGGGTACTATTCTTACACGTACCTTGAGTTAAGAATACCAACAAAAACTTCGTTCAATAAGTAGTGGCATGTCCCGCATAAATAAATTTTTCTTTGCAAACATGAAAAGACTATAACATGGAGGATAAGACCAAAACAGCGATGACGGCACGGGGATTGGCAATGGGCGATGAAAGCAATTTATTGCAATTGAGTGATCATGTAGATAATTGTGTCGTAGTGTCACATACACCCATCTTCATTTTATAAGGTCAGACACTTCGCCTATAGCTCCGTTTTTTGCCTTGATTCTGCAGGCAGAAATAACACGTCCATTCGACTGGATACTCATTAATAGTTATTAATGAGAATATATTATCCAATCTAATAGGAGTTCCTCTAATTGATGGCCATCAAATTCAAAGCAACTCCAAGGATGGGGACAAAACCGGCAGATACGAACATATGCTGAGCTGCTGTCATATTAAAGGGTGATGCCATCATGCTGCTTGAAGCGTTCGATTATGGAGATATAATAGTATTAAAGGTCTTTATCATTCAACAAGTCATCGTGTGATCGGAGAGGTAAGATCAGATCGAGAGGGGCCAGGCTTAGTTAACCGCTAAGCTTTTGAATGAAATGTTCTATGTAGGATACCGTGCCGGGGAATAGTTACATGGCTCGGTTAACTTGTAATGATCCCCCACCATGTGTTTAAGAGCCTTCAGTGCATTTGTGTGGCAGGCGTGAAATTCACTGCGTGTATAAATTCTTTGCCAACCCGAGCAGGCAAGTATCTGATTGGATAACGATGACGGCTTTTCAATTTCCGGTTGGAGTATATTCGCCTAGTCGCTTGATTAAGGCAGAAAACGGAGTGTTATACGGGTAGCGATGGAAGGAGTGTCTGGCTTGACATAATGAACATGTGCAGCGCAGTGTAGCGATGTTGATAGAAATTTACTAGAGACCCAGTGGGATCAATGATCCATAAAGGAGTGTTGCGTTTCCGTTCAATTTGAAATGTTCCTATTCCCAAAGAAGATTTTCTTTGGATTGTTTTGTTTTTACCAACTTCGTACAGACAAAATTATACTGTGTAGTGTAAACTGAATAGAAGGTTTATCCTCACTATTAAGATTCATTGAGATCTTTTAACTCTAAGGTATGTTTTAGAATGTTGGCCACAACATTTACAGGACAAAAGTTTTTTGCAAGAATTTAAACTTGTTGTTGGATTATGCTTTTTTTCTTTTGCAGACTTGCTTCTTTGCTGCCAAGTTGAATTCGTCCGCTGTTGGCGTTAGGTTCTTCGACTTTTTCATCATTGACAAAGCTCATATTCTCACGGTAGGCTATGTTGTACATGAATACGATCAAATAGCCACATAATTTGTATATACGTGGACTGTTCGCTTATATTAAAATGCGCTTTTATCTCCCGAATTTCTCAGCATTTATTTAACATTTATTTTATTGCATTTCAAACAGGTTGACCACTTCAGCTTAAAAGAATAGACGACATTTAAACAAAGTACTACAAATAGTATGTTTTTTGCATTTTTTTCAAAGTGGACTATTCCGACAATACTGAACAGTTGTAGCTACAAAGCATCTGACGGCTATGTTGTATGCTTTCTACGAGAACCAATATGTAGTAGAGCTCTTGTGTCCGTATTTAATGTGGAAAAATAACGGTTGTATCATGCATAGCAGCAAAAGAAAAATCTCTGACGTCATTGGGCTTCAGCCTGTTCAATATGGCCCAAAACGTCTATTAGAACACACAAGTCTTTATTTCCATTTAATGGAGGTAAAAATGCCAACAATTACTGAAGACCATATTTGGAATCGGTACAAAAGGACCTTTGAAAAGATGTGTACTTTGTATAAATGTCGTCTGTTTTTGTGAATGGTAAGATAGTATACCATATTTTGCGATTCCACTGTTTTACGTACTTTAAAAAGAGAATTCATCAAGTTGACCCATATTCTAGGTTTTGTTTTTGATAAGTTTTCACTGGTATGGAAACTGTCTAGTGCTAAAAGACTACTGACTCCGAATCCGAAGTGAGAAAAAACACGTCAGTTCGTGGACGGGTATCTGTCAAACCATATTGGTCATGGATAGACGGTGTTACGAACGAAGAAGACATTGTTATAAACAGATAGACAGAAATAAACAGATCCAACTGTTAATCTCCTTTTGGGTTACAAAATTTGGGATAGAAAACTTGGAACAATGATTGAAAAGCCTTTTTGATCACAGTTAGCCCGCGCACTTGGGAATGATCATGCGCGGTGTGGGGATGCTTAAACGGGTTCAAATATATTTGCTGTGGAATACATGTATAGATGCCAAGTTGTCTTTTTAAAATGTCTCTTTGGCTAGTTTTTGCGAGTCAATTTTCGACAAGATTAAGTCTTGACTGTTTATTACCCATGGAGATTGAAAGAATAAAAATAAGACATTTACATACATCTAGTTTTATGAAATTCTCCCATTATCTGGTATTACGTACCGTCATATGTCGCACAGATTTGTTGAATGAGAACGGGCCAAATGTTATTTCATACCACCATTTCTACAATTCGCACAATTCAGACACGGAGTATAACATTCAGATAGTAAAATTTTCATTGCATTGTAAAATGTCGAGACTCTGATTTCTTTTGTTAACAAAAATCACTTATTACTTTCTCTTGCAGCTGTTTGGCATCCTGGTTACCTACAGTCTACTGATACTGCAGTTCGATCCTTCCGTGAAAGAACCACACAGAGAAATAAACACTACAGTGGGGACGCCATATTAATGGCCACATGCACAATGACTGTTCAGCACTATTGAAAACAGCCAGGTCAGAGAATCATTACTGTAATAGATCATGGTGAACAAGAAGAAGAGAGGGCGTGGCTGACATGTTTCAGACGGCTGGAAGCGCCAACAAGCCCCCAATCAACTCCCCATCAATGTGACTTCTTCATCACTAGACAGCTTGATTCCACGTTGTAGAGGCAAGGCCTCATTTTTCAACTTATGACCAGGGGCGAGAGTAACATATTGAAGGGTCAGTCAATAAAGTCACCTTTATGTCCTGGTCCTGCTTGGAAATATCCAATGTTTCCGTGACGCGTTTCTTTATGTATGTATGTGTGCTTGGGTTTTCTTGGTACATGTAATAAGCAATTTTTCAGGCACGAAGGCTGAGAATGCACATACATTCTGTCTACTTACTGCAGGGCGAGTCTATTCCGCCAAAGTGCTGCCTCCACTGGAATATCATGCCGATGACACCCCACCAAGTCACATTATACTTACACCGGACGACCTATCCTGTTTGCTTCCATTAACATCTCAGTGCTGATCGCTGTTCAAGGCAGCAAAAAGTACCATCTTTAAAGTATTTGGTATGATAATTTCCGGATCTCCAGGCCTCCAGGCGGACGCTCTAACCACCAGGCAACCGCGGTGGTCACGCGTCGCTTTGGAGTGATAGTCTGTGATATCAGGCGATATCGAACATGCAGCAAGCATAAACAGACTCAATTGCAATACAATGGTATTTTACAGTATTTCAGCTCAACGCAGTTAAGATCTTGGCAATAATTTTTGTTCAACCTTGTCCATTGTCTGTCAAAAGTCATACAATAATCTCTACATATAAGCAGTTTCCCCGTGGAGGGGAGTTGGTGTGAGTTGGGGTGACGGACATGTTCCCAATGCACATCAGATGATTAAATATTTTATCTCGCTTCTTACAGGAGGGGAGAGAACTCACGCATTTACAGCTACAGGCGCGGATAACGTGGGTAAAAACCCGTACGGTCTGTCACTCAAGCATCAGTATCCATGTAGCAGGGTGTAATTGAAGGGCCCAGACATATTTCATCAATTTTGTTTGGTTGCTTGATGTAATGAAGAGTGCACCTCGACAAGACTGTTGTAAAAAGTTTATTTCTGTGTTCATAACAATGACAATGTGAATTAATTAGTAGAAATTTAATATTATCGCACGAATTCCATTTTCTTTCTGGTCTATTTATTGTATTGGGTTTTAGAATAAAAAGGTGCATTTCCCCATTAGTCTCGACGTGTAGCTCTCAAGACTTATGCACACAATGCACATGTATAAAATTTTACTACGTTATTCATTACAACATTGTTAAATACCCTTAAAACTCTAGATGTTGATTGTTGAGTGTATGAAAGAAAATTTGTTCTTTTCTTTCCTGTATTTTTGGTGGCTTGGCTGTGTATTTAATACCGGATGAGGATCGAATGTTGCTGTTATTACAATACTACAAAACTTAAAGCGAACACATTAGAAGCTTAGGCTAGGCTCTAAAAATATTTACCTTGTTCGCTTTGTTAATCTTAGCAATATGTCTTAAATTAAGGAGACATCGTGGCCCAAAATTTGGATTTTTCAACACATTTTGATTGCTACGTCTTACCGCAGTTTTGCAGTTCCTTCATAAACTAAATCAGTCAGGTTGAAATGAAAAATATTCATTGATTATGTAGCTTGTACGAGCCCGGAGAAGTCCTGCCGTTATTTGAATTCAACACAAAGAGGTAGGGCCATCTTGCCTCAATTACAATTCAAGCGAAATGACCCAAGCATGTCTGCAGGCGTTCGGGATGAGTCGGTATTGGCTACACGAACTCGGATAGTTTCAAATTTTGATACCCATACATACCCGTAGAGTACAGCAGCTTAACCAGCATTGAGAAAAGGTTACCAACAATCTTCTCATTAAACTATGAGAGACGTGTGTCTGTTCAACGTTCAACGCCGTAACAACAACAGCAACATTTGCACCCACTTATCGAGCGGTAGTTTGGCGAAAAGTGGCCACCAATTACAACTCAAGCCTTGCTTGTCAACCTGCTGAACTCTCTTTTATGCCCCCTTTTTAGCCGATCCTGTTGCAAGCGAGCTGGAAGTTCTTCTTTTGACGCCAATCATATGTGAGAGAAAAAACAATGCGCTAAGAGATGCAGAGAGACCTAATGAAGGTCGCTCCAAGCCTATGCTCTAGAAGTTGGCCACAACAGCACAGCACACTTTTCCGAATTAATTTGGTCGACACTTTGATTTATTTACGGATATTATTGATGGGCTGGTAAGGCGGATTGATCAGGGCACACCAGCTTACTCGGGTGCACAGGTGATGCGTACTCAACAATGTTTCAGCATTATGGCGACGCGAAGGTCTTAGAAAGTAGATATGCTGTATCCCCTCGCGACAGAACGTGTGCATGCCGCCAAAGTGCTGCGGAACTGGAGCTTCATGCCCAATACACCAGACATGACATCCCACCCAGTCAGGTTATAATGACACCGAGGTCGAGGTTAAATGTCATCCAGAGACAAGCAGGTCATTACTTACAGCTACTTTTTGGTGCTTTTCATTGAGTTTTAGACGGTACATGCAATGAAAAATAACCGCTTTATTCATAATGTTTAGTTCGACGTGAAACACCCCCGCGGGGTTCCCGGGAGTGAAAAGAATAGGGCCCCAGTTCTCTAGGCAAGCTTGTCGTCCGAGGCGACTAACCTAGGGCTCTCCCGTGTGATTCCGGTGAATAGAATAGTTCCACAGCCTCCCCGGGCTTGTCGTACGAGGCGACTAAAAGGGGCAACCTGTTTGCCGTGGGTTGCGACCCATGATGGGGAGGACGGGATCCTGGTGGCTGAGGGCGGGTTGATCTTGCGAAATCCTCACGCCCGACACTCCACTTCGGCCCTTACTTCTCCAAAGACGGGCGGTGGGATGGCCCGCTCCGATCAATCGGCTGGTCACGCCAGTCCAGACGTCCGTATATCAACCTTCATATATCTTCATTTGGTATAGAGTCATTGCTTTCCGTGTTGGAAGTTTTTTAGTAAGATGTTCGGATGTTTGGGCGGTGGCTTTAGGGTCAATCGAGTAGGCCGTTTCTAATTTATTAGATTCGGCCTGCTCGAGTATGAGCGAAAAATCCATCTTATCGAGGATGGCGTGGAACTCTCGCCTGCTGGTCACTCGCAGGAGGGATTTCGTCCTACATGTATTGACACTCCGATGCGGGTGAGAGACACGGCGCTATGAATCATCCAACCGTCTCGCTATGTCTACCTCTAATTCCCCTACTCCAAATGTTTCTATGTCACAGCCTTCCCCAGTTGTGGTGAAAAAAGGAAAAGCGAGATACCACTGGATATGGAATCGGGAAGTTCTCACTTCCTATCCTTTCTGTGATATCTAGTAAAAATGAGAATCAGGCAAAAATGAAAATTAATCCTTTCGTATTGAATAAAACTTTGCAGAGCTACGCAGGCACTTTGAAACAAGTGAAAAAGTTAAACTCTGCCAAAATTCTTGTAGAATGTTTTCGAAAACAACAGTACATTAACTTACTCAGAATTGAAAATATTGGGGAGCCAGCTGTTTCTGTTTCCCCACATAAAACCTTAAACTGCTCTCACGGCATCATTCGTGACAGAGACCAAGATCTATACGACATGACAGAGCAAGAAATAACAGAGCAACTGAAGGACCAGGGCGTACTTACATCAAACGTTTTATCATCAAGAGAGATGGGAACCTCATTAAAACAAATACGTATCTCGTAACGTTTAATAACCCGTCTCTCCCAACATCAATGTTCATTGGGCCGTACAGTGTGCGGGTAGAGTTGTTCATACCTAACCCGACCAGGTGTTTCTCCTGCCAGAGGTTTGGCCATGGCAGGGGTCAATGCCGTAATAAACTTGTTTGTTTCAGATGTGCGGAAGCTGGTCACGAGGGTTTCGACTGCACAAACACGATAAAATGCTGGAATTGCAGCGGAGCCCACATGGCCTCTTCCAAGGATTGCCCTGTCTTCAAAAAAGAAAAAGAAATCATAACGCTTAAATGCAAAAATAACATATCGTATCAAGAAGCCAAACGTCTTGTCTCTGTCACAAATGGCCTTACTAAATCTACATATGCCAATGTTGTCAAGAGACCCTCCGTTTCGGAGTTCAAACATCATTCACTTGGCCCATTGGTATAGAGAAGTTACAGGAACTGGTCGTAAATCCCTTGAAAAACACGGCCAGTTCTTCATCACAAACCGATATCAATCTTACTGAAAAACCCACTACTCTTGTCCTAGAGCATCTGACTTCTAATTCTTCAGAACGCGTAGCTAGGTGCAAGTTCGATAAAGCAGATTGGATGGCATTCGAGATGTTCTGTGAGGCTGACATCACTCCAGGGAATCTTGATGCTGCAGATGATCCTTTGCTCACATTTAATGAACTCCTATTAACACCAGCCGATAGAACCATCCCTAAGACCTCGACAAATCTTAAATCCAAAAGTAAACCCTGGTATGATAATGACACTGGTAAGTCTATAAAAGACCGCAAAAAGGCCGAGCGCAGATTTAATCATCGTCCTGATGATAATAATTTAAACCAGCTTCGTATACTTGGAGCCAATTCTCGTCGATTAATTAAGTCCAAGAGACGATCTTGTTGGCGGAACTTTGTTTCAGGCATTACGTCCAAAACACCCATGCGTAAGGTCTGGAACATGGTTCAGAAACTTAAGGGCAAGAACAGTAAAGCCAAAGTGCAGCACTTAAAGGATGGTGATACCTTATTAACTTCACCGCATGATATAGCCAATAAAATAGCTGAAACAATATCCCACAAATCTTCATCTGGAAATTATTCTCCTGAATTCCAGCATATTAAAAACCAGAAAGAGAAAATTAAACTCTCCTTGTCTTCTAACAATTTAGAAGACTATAATCGTCCATTTTCAATTGAACAGCTTAAAACTTCTCTGAAAAAGGCACACGATACTGCGTGCTGTCCGGATAATATATATTACAAGCTTCTGACCCACTTACCATCTGAGCCATTGGAGACACTCTTGGACTTACTTAATGATATTTGGAAGACTGGTAAATTTCCCCCATCATGGAGAGAGGCGTATGTTATCCCGGTCCCTAAACCGGGTAAGGATCATAGTGATCCGAGAAATTACCGTCCCATAGCTCTTTCCAGTTGCATCTGTAAGACTATGGAACGGATGATAAATGATAGACTTGCTTGGTTTCTTGAAGCCAACATGCTTTTATCAACATTCAATGTGGTTTTCGTCAAGGTCGATCCTCTATGGATCACCTTGTTCGATTTGAAACCTTCATTCGTGACGGTTATATTAATAATGAACGTGTGGTATCGATATTTTTCGACTTGGAAAAGGCCTATGACACCACATGGAAATATGGTATTTTAAAAGACCTTGCTGATATGGGTTGAAAAGGTCGCTTACCTTTGTTTATATCTCAGTTTTTATCTGATCGTCAGTTTAAGGTACGAGTGGGGTCCTCTCTTTCGGACTCTTATGAACAAGAGATGGGTGTGCCCCAGGGCAGTATCCTTTCACCAACACTGTTCAGCATGAAAATTAAGAGATTGGCTCAAACATTAAAATCTGGTATTGAGGGTTGTTTATATGTAGATGATTTCCTGATATGCTACCGCGCTAAAAATATGAATAACATCGAGCGGCAACTGCAGCTTTGTCTCAATAAGATCGAGAAATGGGCAGTTGCCAATGGTTTTAGATTTTCTACGTCTAAAACCGTGGGTATCCATTTCTGTAATAAACGCAAATTTCATGTATACGATGGGCTTAAATTTTGTGGTGAACCAGTGAAAATTGTTGGAGAAAATAAATTTTTAGGGGTTATATTCGACAGTAAATTATCCTCTATAGCCCACATAAAAATGCTTAAAGCTAAATGTACAAAGGCTCTGGATATAATTAAGGTCGTGTCTAGCACTGAGTGGGGTGCTGACCGATCAGTGTTACTTAATTTGTATCGTTCTCTGGTGAGGTCTAAATTGGACTATGGATCTGTCATTTATGGTTCCGCTAGGAAATCATACCTTAAAATGTTGGATCCGGTCCATCACCAAGGTCTGAGGTTCAGCCTTGGTGCCAATAGGACCTCACCAGTAGAGAGTTTATACGTAGAAGCTAATGAGCCTTCTTTATATCAAAGGCGTATAAAACTCAGCCTTCAATACGTCGCTAAGCTCAAAGCTCACCCAACAAACCCTGCCTACGACTGTGTTTTTAATCCATCATACGCAGATAAATATAATAAATGTCCCAACAAAATTTCTTTCTTTGGTCTTCGTGTTCGGGACCATATTGTGGCAGCAAACATCAAGCTGGAGGACATAGCTCCTGTTTCTTTTCCGGAGTCGCCTCCCTAGCTTCTTCCACAAGCTAAATTAATATTTGATCTACGTCAACACAAGAAATCCGATACAAACCCTCTTATAATTCAGCAAAGTTTGGCTGAAGTAAAAGCTAATTATCCGGATGATAAATTCATATATACAGACGGGTCAAAGATGGGGACAGTGTGGCGGCTGCGGCTGTCTTGGAACAGGGAGTCACCTCTCTTCGCCTTCCATCCTCGTCTTCAATATTTTCTGCCCAGGCCAGAGGTATACTTTTGGCTTTATCATACGTTTCATCCGGCTCTGCCCACAGAGCAGTCATATGCAGTGACTTGTTGTCCTGCCTTTTGGCAATAGAGCAAAATAAATTTCAAAACCCGTTAATACTAGAAATATTAGCCATCCATAGAAAGTTAATTAAAAGAGGGAAAGATATTGTATTCTGTTGGATACCAAGTCATACTGGTATTCACGGAAACACAGTCGCAGACAGGGAAGCGAAAGCTGCTCTTAGTAAACCCATATCTAAAATTAAAATTCCTTACACTGATTTTAAATCTAATATTCTTAAATACATTTGTCGCCTTTGGCAGGATGAATGGGACCTGCAGGTCGATAACAAACTGCATGCCATTCACTGGCATCGCTGGCGACGCTGTCATAAAATATTTGAAGGCCATTGGCCTTTATCATAAAATATAAATTTTATTCTCAAAATAAATATTTGTTATAAAATTTCCTTATCATGCTGGTTTTCGAGTTTTAACTGTTTTGGTTTTTCTTACCTGATTTTAACCCATGTCCGAACATTTTTGTTTTCTTTTTAATGTTCTCCAGCGACTACCGAAAACCTGAACTGTCTCGTGTTTCCACCTTGTTCTCGCCACGATATGGCTGAGATATTGCCGATGTGGCGTTAAGCCATAATCATTCATTCATTCATTCATTCGACGTGAAACATTTCATTCAGTGCGACATAAACCCTGCAGGAAACGACTGTCCTGATCACACCACCTTAGACATCTCACATGTCATTCTGAGCCAGCCAATATGCGGAATACCAGCAGTAAGTTCATGTTAGTCATATATGGTTTTTAATTTGTAATTCGCGCTCTTGAAAACCAAAGCTGAAAGACGTGGTAATGACGAAAATAACAAAATAAAACACTATGTTGCAAAGAGTGGTATATCTTCCTTCTCGAGGAGATCGGAGTGACGATCCCGCCTCAACCAAATAAATGCTTACTTTAATCTTCAGCTCTCGAGTTGTTCAAAACTTGCTTTGAATGATTTAGTAATGAGCAATCAGTGAGTTTCTGTTTGCCACTGGTTGAGCATGTCTACTGAGACTGGGTAGACTATCCCAACGTAAGTAATCGCCAACCTGCCACGTTAAGTGTCGGCTTGCATTCTTATCAATGATGATAGCTTTTCGAAATGGCTGATGGTTGTCAACGACACTCTAAATAAATGTTTTCACAAGTTTTTGTTTTGAGGTTTACTTTAATTTTGAGTTGCTTTTCCTTTAAGGCTTGCTGTACTACACTTGAGCAAGTTGGTAAGAGACATGGCCGGCACTGTATTTTGTGGCTGGTGAGACGTTTCAAAATACTATGAGTGATTCATTACAAGGACAAAGACAGGTTGAAAGAGAATCAAAGAAAGCTTTAAAAATGGCCGGCAATTGTAACAGGCACGCTGTTACACACAATCAGTGAAGATACGAGTATCTAAAAGATGGGTATAAGCAGTTGAATATTGTGTTGTATATGCTCGTTTACGAAGAACTAAATTTCATCGACAACGGATACACGCGTTGTGCTCAACGCGATCTTGGCTAAAAATCAAGCAAAGAAACAGTTCTTGGCTGAGCACCAACTTGGGAAATTTCCCACATGACGGGTTATGACGTCTTGGGTATGAACCAACCTGGCCTTACAGCTTCAACGCATGGGTCACCACGCAATGAGCTACAAACGGAGAGTGCATCACGAAAACATTAATCAAACAGTTTGTCCCTCGAAGGGCCCAGTCAATCAGCCAGTCAATTAATATAACAGTGACTCAGGGTTAGAATCTCTACTTCGCGTGAAAGAAATAAACAACAATATAATATCAATATTAGTTTCAAACTTTCCTTCCGGTCGTGTGTTGGAATGTCTACCAGCAAGCGACGGGGATTGCCGTGGGTTTCCGTCGTGTTATGCCCCGTTTCAACCAACCATAAAGCAGCCGCAGCTGTGTAAGTTACATGTTCATGAGTAAAGCGTAAAGCTCCAATGAAATAAATAGTTAATTTTATGAAGTTTAAGCATTTTAATGAAGATACCTGAGGACAGCACCTGTTTCTTACTAGGGGAATTTTTTAAACAGGTCTGATCAGAGGCGGATTGTTTTATTCAAGAAAGTATTTTGTATTGTATTTCATGCTAGCTTAGGCGTGGAAACCGACCTTCGTTTACCGACCGTCAACAAAATGGGGGTATCGGGTCAATAATCGCAAGTTCAGTTTCAAAAACGACAAGTAACACAAACCACCAATGAAGTAAGACAATATATAAATATAAAATTAGGAGGGATTCAGGCAAAAAGAAGCAGTCAACAGTTTTCATTGATGACGGGAAAGACGTGATGAATGTTCTAGGCGGATAAATAAAATCATTATCCAAATCCTGTACTATTTTAGTATATACGGTGTCGATAATCAGCTATGGATCTCAGTTGCGCTTTGATGGCAACTGTTCATATATCCAACGTGGCGATCATACTCAACACGATGAATTTACGGCCCCTAACCCCTAGTTAAGCGGAATAAGACACAGTTATAGAGTAGAGTCACAGAGATTCTGAACACTCCGTCCCTATTTACCAACAAGACAGGCAGGCTCATTGTAAAAAGACACTTTGCAATTACATGGGAAATCGTTCACCCGACGCGGAGGCAGATATCCATCCTACTCACAGAAACATATTCCCGAAATGACACAAGGGCCTACCCAGTATTAGGTTGGAATTGATGCATTTCCTGCCGATGAAATAGGGCGGCTAAAATTTTATTGTAGGTAACCATGAACTTTCATACTGTGTTTGTTTTAAAATACATTTGCAAATTTAAGCAAGTCGGACATTAGCGTATACTTGGTAAACTATTAAACACAAGTTGGTACCTGTCCCCTACTACATGCTGACACCTAACACATGACACGTCGAATCGGACTCAAGACGTAGGACATAAAAGATAAACAAATAAGACTTGTTTTTAGCCTGGTTCACCTGGTTTAATCAAATTCCCAGTAAGTAATGTTACTGAAAATAGGGGGACCTCTGTGGCTCAGTCGGTGAGCGCGCTAACGCAGCACAATGACCGAAGCCTCCCACCAAAGGTGTCGATGTGAGTTCAAGCCCAGCTCATGCTGGCTTCCTCTCCGGCCGTACGTGGGAAGGTCTGTCAGCAACCTGTGGATGGTCGTGGGTTTCCCCTGGCTCTACCCGGTTTCCTCCCACAATAATGCCGGCCGCAGTACTATAAGTGAAATACTCTTGAGTACGACGTAAAACACCAATGAAATAAATAAATAAAAATACTAAAAAAAGAAAGAAAGAATGAATTAAAGTATTCGAACTCTTGAATTCCTGAAGTGTCTGGATTGTAAGTCGCGCGAGTTACCTCTGGGCAAAAGGTAACAACACCTTGAAACAACGAACTATTATGGCGAATGCACAGTTGAATGATTCGAGAAAGCATGTGAGTTTTTTCGATTTACAAAAATCTGATTGAATCAACCAGCATGATACTTTGGGATAGGTTACAACTCCACCTATGACAACACAAACAATTTTGGTTCCCGTAACCAGATTTTTATTAAAATGAGAATTCCCTGAGCAAAACGCTCTAAAATAGAAAAACCTTTTTTGTTTTTTGATAAAGCAAAAATTATGAATCAACAAAGATGGCACATATTAATTGTACTTTACATGAGAGCAACCTTTTGAAAATGAGAAATATTATACCTCACGTATTCACCGCTGGGGAGGATTTCCCGTCTAGTTGCAAGGTGTGCTTTAACAAACGTAGAGTGAAGGCGTTTGACGGAATATCCTTGACACGCTAGTTTTTACAGTAATAACTCTTAATAACGTTGACTGAAATCGTCACCCACCACACAGGGTGTAACAGATGCTGCAAGGAGAAATATGTATACGCCACACGCAGGACCATTCCGTATATTGCTATCCAAGGAGGAATAATTCACAATATCCAAATCGAAATTATCCCTCTTGTCGTAATGTCGACGTGACAGGAAACCATTGTCGTCTTTGTACAGGTATAAATCTAGACGAGATGTACCATCTGCATAATCTGTAGTTTCCTTTAAATCAAGCGAAAGCATACAATCTTTCTGGCCATACGACTTTGTCGTCGTAAAAAGTTCAGTCTTCATAATAAATTGCATTTATTTCTGTTTCAACAACAAAACTAACAATAAACACTCCTGCTTCTTTGCTCTAACCACCAGTCCTGAGTGGCAAGCGAGACAGCAACGGGTACCTTTTAAAAGCCTTTGGTATAACCCGACTCAGGATTGATACCCGATCACCCTATCCCAAGCCGAACGCTGTAACACGAAGGCTTGTAACTCGAATTTCCAAAGTTAAATCCCCGACAGAGAATGCCATTAAATATGCCTGGCCCTTGATTGTGTTGATGCAAACTGGCAACTGTTTTAACCATTAATGCCAACTGAGTGCCAAATTTAATACGTGTTGAGTTGGGTGTAAATATAACAATTGGGTTTCCAGACGTTGGAATACAATAATAAAGGAAAACATACCATTTTTACTTCAATGTTTATTTTTTCTATTATTTTTGATCCCTGTGTGTGTGGTATTTTGGGGCTAATGCTCTAAATATTACCACCAAAAGCTGATATATATAAAAGTACTGCGATGGTGATATCGCTGTAATAGCTTCAGGTCATGGCGTCGCCTAAGCTAATTGCTCTGCTAATTGATCAGAAATCAATTGCACTCATGTTGTTTATAGCCTTGTGACAATGCGGACCCATTTATTAGTCTATTTTAGTTTAGACATCATCTAATCTTAATTGCAACGTTATCTCCATGGTATTACAACACTGTCGATATCCAGCACGATGGACTGAATGGCGAATCAGTTATCGTGTCGTCCTACTATTACGTGCCGCAGACATCAGACATGATGCTCATTTCAGTCACAGAACAAGTATACTGTTACTTATCTATTAAGTATGAGGCCTACTATTTTGCCCTGTTAATTAAGCCCCAAGCGAAGAAATGTCGACGTTGTAAGTTTTAAATGTTAAGTCTGAAATTCCTTTGAAACTCTGCATATGTTCGAATTTAAAATAACACGAAGAAAACAAGAAAAATAAATATCCACTAATATTTTTTAATAATTTTTCCCGAAAGGACGGTGCTTTTAAGTCCTCTGGTATAAAATCAGTTATAGTTTGTGTTTCCTCTTTCTCTGCTCATTTTGGCGAATTCATGTATTGTAGTGCTCAGTTGGAATTAAACGTCCTGTTGGATCCCAATTCCATGTTTGTTTTTAGGTTTAACTTTAAGCCTTATGCGTATTACATGCAAGGTCAGTCAGTTTCGAAATCCCGGGGGATGGCGCTTAATGAATCTTGTTTTTCATGAACTTCATGTTATTCGTAAATAACACTGGTGCAGTTAAAACGCTTCATAGGTTGTACGGAAGTAAGATAAGGAGATTTGCTGAGTGAAAACATTAAAGACATCGATCACACTTTGAATAACTCTTGAAAGCCTTTGTGGCGGGATTCATTTCTTTTATTTAGGGCACATAGAAAGAGGTTTACTTCATGAGAATTACAAATTAATTATCCCCCCTTAATGCGAACAGTACTGTGGTACCCAAGGCTACTACTAACGATGTTCAGTGTAGTTTAGCGGAAAGAACATAAATCTTTGTATTCTTGACTAGGAACTGTGGCTTTTTGGCAGAGTTGTTTTTTTTTTCTTACAAGTAGTATGACGACGCAAACTGTGTTCATTTGCCAGTAATTAGTTATAATTTTGCGTCGGCAACCAAACCAAAATTGCCGCGTACGTCGCCCATCGAGGTCACGAGTTTGGCAGTCCGATCAGCTGCAAACCAAACTAATTTTAATCTTCAGGTGAGTAAGAAGGTTTTCTTCTTATGTCCAGATCATTGTGAAGGCATAGACTTGTGGCATTTTCTTTAAGTGGTGCACGTTAGACTCGCAACAGTAGATTTGGATGAATTCTTTCGGCCTTCCGGCAAAAGCTTTTTAACTTTGCGACTTCATAAAGGGATCACATTGTTGAATGAAGAGAGTACTTTAGTCGGTAACATCAGCTGATTATGTAATATATTGTGCCAGTCACGACACACTGCACTTTATCAGAATCGACGTTCGAGACAATATAGTTTGCCGTACGGTCGGATGTACTAACCACCCGTATGCATAAAGTTAAAGTTAGTGGCATGAAAATGTCTTTCAAATTACATGATGTTATGATTTTCATATGGGGGAATACTAGCTAAAATGGTATTTTGCAGACATGATGAAGTTAGCGCTGTTTTCATTGTCTTTCATTATAATTCGCATTCTGCATCACAGTATTGTATTAGGGTAATTGTGTGAATGTAGACATGTACCATTGATGTATGCGGTGACCCTCGACATATTGGTGGGTGGGTGAAACCGTGATGGCCTGTCAGCCTTAGTTGGTGTTGCACGGTGCCGACTCCAGGGGGTCCGCTCGTGTATTTCTTTCGTTGTTTGTATTTTACAATCACTTTTACATTAAGCCACATGTTCTTTTGATCATGTGGTTACTCAAATTAAGCATTAAAATAAACTGTACAGTTTTCTTCTAGTTACATATTGTATTTGTAAAATGCTGGGTTACCTTTAACACACTGGTGTCATGTAAATGTAACTGAAATAAGAAGGGTGCAATATTTCCCTACGTTGCCTCCATGCATTCAGGTCACATCACTAGATATAATTAAATGTGCAGCGTGTATAACAGATTTAATGCATTTATGAGCTAGTATTCAGATGGTAAAGGAAAATATCTACCGAAAGACCTTTTGACATATAAATCATTTATTGTTTGAAATCTGATAGTGAAAAATGACTCTGTACCGTTACAGGAATTATTTCACCAAATAAAGATCTCAACATCAAACATGTGTTTGTTCTTCCCTAAGCCCACAACCTTACTGTGCGCTTTGCTCGAATTCATTAATCACAGACTATTTTTTCTTCTTTTCTTCTCGCTGATTTGTCTCCGTGCTACCATTAAGCTTTGCCTCCTCTTGAATGCAACCCGTTTAACATGCTTGCATTAATGAGAGAATCTCTATTTACGCTTCAATCACAATGACACTTTTGTCAGTTATGTCGTGTGATACCCTTTACATGTATGTACTAATGACCCCGGTACAGTCTTCTGGGTTAGGCACAGAGATAGCCATCCACTTCCCAGTGAGGTCCCATGTTCAAACCTAGTTGGCAAGGATTTGGTTTATGTGCATGACGTACTTTCAATGGTTAAGGTATGGTGGTTTCCATTAGGTTCAGTCGGTTTTCTTTCACCATTAATCACGTCCAAGGTTTCCAAAAAATAAAATGTCAATGCGTTCAGCGTAGAAAAAAAATAAATAGATGTGCATAAAGCCCGATGGTGATTAATTCGATTGAACGCCCATCTTTGTATTCGGGTCTAATCTATGGCTTTTGCAAGCGGAGTTGTGGCAACCTCGATTTAATTATTTGGCAGTCTTGTGTCCAGTCAACATCAAAGGAAGAGTAGAGGAGTTTACCAATACTTCCACACATAAAAAAACTCGTCTCTGCAATTGTCTTATAGCGTTGACGCTGTAGTCTGTTTTATTGACCTTGTGCAGATATTTCCTGTTCGAAATGAACTGGTGGATTGGAGTAATGACCAACACAGAAGAGTCGATGTAGTGTGAACGGCAGGTAATTGTAGTGAAGTATTCGCCACTTCTTATTTACGGAAATATTGGGATAAAACAACACGTGCCTTGCTTCCTGTCCGCACGTGCATGAGAACAGTCGACTTTGATATCACGTGCATTACTTTCGCCCAGCATGTGTATGAAAACATCTAAAGCAAGCAACATGCGTATTACTCTCTGAGAACAGTTTGTGAACATATCATGTGCTTTCCTTTGACTAAAAAGGTCAAATCCGGAAGGCGTAAAATTTCCTGTTTCGTGTTCGTAGTGGAAACCTTAAAAATGATTGTGCGGGGCATAAATCTGACCACAAGAAATAAGTAAAAATAAACAAATTTACAAAATATTTAAAAGATGAAAAGTAATATTAGTGACGATGATTTTACAGATCTAACGTGACATTCGGACGTCTAACGTTCGCGTGATGCCTTCACCGGATATTTCTAGTCTATGGCAAACGTGTACCAACTCTTTTAGGCGTGTAGCTGTTTGACAAGAAGATATCCTCACTAGACTCATGTTCATTACCAGAGGGAAAAAACCGTTATTGGCTAGGCCATGATTTTTTGTGCTTTTTTTCTGTTTTTGCAACAGTCATCTGATAAAACAAAGGGTCCAATGACATGTTTCAGACCACTGCGGCCGGCGAACTTTGAATGAATGATTGGGGCTTAACGCCTCAATCGTTAACGATGGACCGGATCAAACATTTTAAGATATGATTTCCTTGCCAAACCGTAAATGACAGGCCCATTGTCCAATTTAGACCGGACCAGAGAAATTTAATAAAAGTGACCGGTCAGCACCTCAATCTGTGGTAGACACGACTATATCGAGAGCCTTTGTAGATTAGGATCTAAGCATTTTTATATGAGATATAAAAGATAATTTCTCACCAAATATAACCCCTAAAAATTCATTTTCCCCACCAATGTTCACTGGTTCACCCCAAAAATTTAAACTCGAGGTTTAGATGAAGTTTCCGTTTATTACAGAAATGCAAACCGACATTTTAGACGTAGACAATCTAAAACCGTTGGCGACTGCCCATTGCTCGATCTTACTGAGACAAAGCTGCAGTTACCTCTCGATGTTATTCATATCTTCAGCACGATAGGATAGAAGGAAATTATCTACACATAAAGAACCATCCGTGCCAAATGTTAATGTTTTAGATCAATTTTTATGCCGAACAATGTAGGAGAAAGAATACTGCCCTGGAGCACACTCATCGCCTGCTCATGAGAGTCAGAATGAGTGGACCCACACCTGTAAAACGGTCAGATAAAAATTCTGATATAAATGGAGGTACGCTACCTTTTAAACCCATATCTAAAATATCTTTCAAAGGGCCGTATTTCCATGTGTTGTTGCGGGCCTTTTCAATGTAAAAAAATATGGACACCACATGTTCATTATTAATAAAACCGTCTCGAATAAAAGTTTCGAAACCCACAAGGTGATCTAAAGTCTATCTACTCCACTGACGAAAACCACACAGTAATATCTTGTTGGTTTCAAGAAACCAAACAAAACCATCATTTATCATGCTTTCCATAGTCTTACACATAGAGCCATGGAACGGCAATTATTTGCATGAGTATGATCCTTACCCGGTTGGCGGACCGGAATAATACACGCCTCTCTTCAAGACGGAGCAAAATTACCAGTTGTCCAAATATTATTAAGTAAGTCCTTCAGAGTCTCAAATGGCTCAGATGGCAAATGGTTTAAAAATTTATAATATACGTTGCACCCGATGTCGAATGATAAACGTTCTCCAACGATCCAAACTTATTAAACGTTTTCATAGGGTTCCTTGCGGCCTTAGAGGGACGCTCCTCTATTATTCTTTTAATATTATGTCTTTTATTTTTCTTACCACGTTTAGAGGGTTTGACTTACTTTGACCTAATTTCTCTTCGGATGATGAAAATTTATCAGATTCAAGCTGAGTTACAGGTTTTTCAGTAAAATTTATGTCGGTTTGTGATGATGAGCTGGCTGTGTTACTTACGGGTTTTGTTGTTAGTTTCTGTGGCTGCTCAGTGCACCCCCACAGAAACAGAGAGTTTCTTGACAACATTGTTATATGAAGATCTTGCGAAGCCATCCGAGGCAGAAACCAGACTCTTAGCTTCTTCATATGATATATTATTTTTACATTTTAATGATATGATTTCTTTATTTTTAACAAATAACAATCATTGAAAGAGGCCATGTGGGCCCCAGTGCAATGGAAATATTTTATTGCGTTTGTGCAGTCGAAGCCTTCTTGATCTGCTTCCGCACACCTGAAAAAGGCCAATGAAGAATAATGCTTTAGACAGCAGCGCGCAGTAATTCAAGGTGGAAACTCATTATTTAGATAAAGATATCATTGGCGATTTCTCCATGGCTCTATGGCTCAGTAGGTTAGCTCGCTAGCACAGGGCAATGACGCAGAAAGGCTCCCACCAATGTGGTCGCTGTGAGTTCAGGTCCAGCTCATGCTAGCTTTCTCTCCGGCTGTACGTAGGAAGGTCTGCCAGCAACTTGCGGATGGTCGAGGGTTTCCGCCGGGCTCTACCCGGTTTCCTCCCAGCATAATGCTGGCCGCCGTCGTATAAGTGAAACATTCTTGAGTACGGCATAAAACACCAATCAAATAAATATATAAAATTAATTCTGCCTATTCTAACTGGTTTAAAATTCCATGCATGAAATACTTATCAAATACATTAGGACATGTGTGCCAAAATAAAAAGGGTCATCGATGCAGACTGCAAATATTGTTGCTCGTTAATAATGTCTCGCAGGAGACAGCATTTACAGGGCAGTCTATAATAGTTTGAAACGACCCAACATGACATAGTCATACTTGGAAAATCGCAGAATATAACATTTACTAAGTTTCAGATACATTATCAGATTTCTTCGCGGAACAAAGCAAGTATTTCCATATGGTTCTACGCAACAGTAAGTATTTACCAAATCAAATGCAGATATTAAATCTTCCCTGGAGAAAATTAGATGTTATCTTCAAAGCTGTGATAACGTAACATAAGACGTCGCTAGAAAATGAAATGTTTGTTGTAGTATGTAGTATATTACAGGATTTAAACAACTGGGCCCGATTTCATGAAGCACACTTTTAATAGCTAAGTAATCCCTTAACCACCATGACTACGCACTGTGTGAAGACATAAAGTGCACTTAGTTTAAGGCTACTTAGCACTGAGTACACTTTCATGAAACCAGCCCCTGGTATTAGTTCTTGAATGTAAGCTCACAGTTATATATGTATTTAGACGTCCAGATACGATCTTATCTCTGTCTTACATATGACTAACTAAATACCTACATTGTTTGCAATTACATTGGTTTGTTCGCCTTTCATAATGAATCAGAAACGTATTCAATGTCGTATCCTGTGATATTAAAATATAAATATACCATAAACACTCGTTTTCTGTAGGGTCCAATGCAAATTACATTGGCAAAAGATTCCCAATCAAACATTGCAAAAATAACATAAACAATTTCCATTCAAAATACAATAGCACAGCCACATGTAAGTTTCTGTTGAGTAATTCAGACGTGTTACAGATGGCAAATAACAATTCTCCATGCCCGCCCTGTTCACAATGTATATGGATACAAATAAGAAGTGCCAAGGCCATTTAACGTCTTATGTAAATTGCATTGGATGCAATGTACTTCTGAAAGATTTGTTTAGATAAAGGCTCAAAATATCCTACCATACCGCCGTAGAATAACCACCCATGCTCATTCGTTTTTACGCAACAAAGTGCTGAGTTCGATAAAGAGTTACACCTGCAAGAATGTAGCTATAGGAGTCTGTACAAGTGCTGTGAGGGTATTTTGTTGTATCTCCTCTGATGCACCTCATCTGAGCTAAGTCTGTCATAGGTAGTACCAGAACAGGGGGAAATTCCCTAATGGTTCTTTGCACGGTTGTACGGTGGAGACCAATTCACGTTTTGCCATTTTGTGGTATATGGTAGCAAACATCTCTTCGCTTCCAAACAAATCATTGCTTACCTCCCTTTCCCAATAGCTTTACCCACTCCAGTTTAGCCTGCGTAAACTTCTCCCCCTTCATGAGGTTCATACACCTGATTAATACTTTTACACTGTTACTCTTGTCTTCATTTAAACATGTCATCAGTTCGGGTTTATCTAGTACGGAGACATGGACGACTGTTAGAAAATTGTCATTTGTACAAGTGTTGCCCAACACCACATCACCGTGAGTTCCCCCCTCCCACCCCCGCCATTTTGGCACTGCTGGATAGTTTCTTACCGAGCTCTTGCTTCTTGTTAAAGCCTCTTGCTTTGCAGTACTGGTGGCCTTACTTTTCTTGTTGGTTTTTACCTTTCTCTGTTGATATACGTTTTTACGTTTCTGCTTTTTCCGCCGCCATTTTTCTTTCAACGCGTCATTGTCACATTTTGATTTTTGCTATTTGGTGTCTCTTACATGTGGAACATTTGCTTCTTTTAATCTGCCATTGATGTTTCTCTTCAACTTTGATATCAACTGGGAGAGTCTGTGTCTGGTCGACCTTAAAACTAAGACAATACACAGGCGTTTGAGTCTCTGGTTTCCAAACAGGAGGCGTCATTCTTCTGGATGGCTGACAGATTATCCATGGAGACAGAGTTACTCTTTATGTGTCGGTTTAAGTATCCTAAAAGAAGCCCGCTCCAAAGTGTAAAAATACCGAGAAATCGATCTATTTTGGGGCATTTGAGTATTTGGGCATTAAGAGTATTTTCTAAGGCGTTTAATAGTCGGTAGTTCTTGAAGCAGGGTCAGTACGTAGACTTTCTCTGACATCTCTGTGAATTTCGCGGAAAAAGAAATTTAGGGTGAGGCTTCTTTAATTGAAGCATTGCTTTCTGCGACGTCTCATTTTCGTCAACAGTACTAGTAGGACTGTCTTCTTTATCCGGCATTTCTTCTGTTATGGTATTGTAGCGCTCACAAATACGTTTGATGGCAATCTGTTGTTCATCCGTGTCAGCCTGAGAGAGCAAAGCCAAACAGATATCACGGAAGTCTTCCTTTGTTTTCTGGAAGCTGTTTTCATTGCAAAGTAATGCAAAGCAGCGCGTGATGAAATTGACGACACTTGCGTTACTTTGCGGACAGTCCTGTAAAAGTCTTAGTTGTGTGGGAGACACATAGATGGATAACTGTTATGTCAGTACAAGCGCGACATGCAAAGTAGCCCCGACACATACTGAAGCATATTCTGATACATGTTTTGACATCACAGTTGTTAAATGCTCTTAAGAATCTTTGGATGGGAGGACAGCTTCAGTCTGTTTGTACTTTTCTGGGTCTGAAGAATGAAATGCGCGTCAAGGCCGATCGCCTGAAGAAAAGCAAGAAATGGGCAATTGATGGGATTGTGTGGTCCGTGGTGAGCATGTGACTTACACACAATGGCGGGGAACATACATTTTTTGGGCCAAGGTTATCGGATAACCTTGGCAGTGGAATCTAAATAGAAGTCCACTTTTCCATTTTGAAATTCTTTATGCACCAAAGAAACTTGAGACAGCATGACAGTAAAAGGATTTACAGTTAGGTACTGGATCAACCCTGAATACCTATCTCCCAGGCTTTCATCAGAGTCACGACAGGCGTCCTGCAATAGTGCTATTTCCTGAATGTAATCTTTACGAAGACGCTCTTTTTGAACCGCTTCCGTAATGGCCTGTCGTATGACATTTGCTTGGGAAAGGAAGTTGTCTCCAAGTTCCAATGTTGTTTCATGTGAACTTGCTAACTGGTCATAATAGTAATTAATTGTACCAATGGAGTGAACCTTCCTCGCAACATAAGTTTTGTCTTGGCCAGAGAGACGGCCTGGGATTGGTTTGTTAGTATACAATACTTTGCCAAATAAGGTGGCATTAACTTCAACATTCTGTCTGTTCATCTCTGGTTCATTTTCTGTTTTACAAATTTATTCTGGGTTTATAACATTATTTCTGACTGTAAAACTTTATCACTGCAGAGCTTGAAGTAACTTATTTCACAGACGATATTCAGTATTAATTGCAAGTAAAGGGAGACAACTCATAGTTGAGCAGCCAAATTAACAGTTCACAGCGAACGCTCTACGCTGGAGTTAGGTATAAAACACTAATTCGATTTTCTATCCAAGATTCATGCACACAAAAGCGGTGGGAACGGATAGGGATTGACTGTCTCTGTGGACTGTGCTAAGGTTATATTTTGCACGTAAAAACTATGAAATGGTGCTACAATCGAACAGGAAAAAATTATTATCCAATGAGCAAGTACCCCCTACAGCGTGTTTATTATGGGAAAGGACCCTCGTACCTGAATTGCAGCTGATTTATTTTGAGAAAATGGGGGTCAACCTATGACGATATTTGGATATGTTGAGGACCAGGCTTCGAGTTATTTGACAAGATGTGTCCTGTGGGTCAACAAAAATTATGGAATACAGCTTTAGGTTTGTGTTCTTTATGAAGCTAACACATAAATAATACGCCTATATTTTAGTGCTTTTTATACTTATGAAACACTGCCGCTACGAAACAGACTTTACCTCTGGTAGCCCATGTGGCACACACAAGCTTGTTTAGAATTGGCCTCACCACTGATGGCCATGCGCGCACCTATAATGGCATGAATGAGCTTTTCTCAAAAAAAAAAAATTTACACGAAAAAAAATTTCAACAATTGCGTCCAAGCACAATCGGCAGTATAGATCAAAGACACAGTGCCAGAGTGCTGGTATCTCAAAACAGTGCTTTCTTTTCTTTCATTGGGTTTTCAGTACGTAGTACGTTCAAATCCAATTTTTTTTCCGTTTGAATCTGAAGAATTATTTTGTACTTTCAGTATGAAGTCAATTGGCACCAGACTACCAGAAATGGTAACAGCATAATGCTGTAGACCCCGGCCATGCTACAGGTTATTAGAGTTAATTACTATGAAATACGTTATAACTGAAAGTGTAGCCCAACAATTGATTCCCCTATTATAAACTAAGTTATTTTGAGGGTCTGTAAGTCCCAGTACCATTAGGCGCGTACAGGTACAAAGTGTTGGGTCGTGGGAATGATCATGATGAAGATGCACACGATCTTTCCATAATGATTAAGTTGCTGTTGTTTTTTTGTCCTTTTTACTTATTCATTTGTGTTTATTGTTTATTGACTTCCTCCTTCTCACAAACCGGACCAACCTACCACAATTAGCTGCCAGCTACCTGGAAAATTAACAGAGGGCTACATATACTCTTACCACAATATAAGCTAAAATTGGGCTCCATAACTCAAGACAATGTCCAGTATCATGTATGTAGAGTGTTTCAACGGCAATCCTAGTAATATATCGTCCAACTGTTTGGTACTTGTTTTAAGTGCTCGTTTCTTCTCCTTCGTAATAAATTATCCTCATCTGTTTTGCTGAAGTAATGGATGAGACGTAGTCGACGAGCGCGGCTTACAATTAACCTGAGAAGCTCAGGAGACGGTAAGCCGGACTTTGACCCATTGCCGAAGCGTCCTGTGTTACCGAGAACGTAGCAACTGTCATTCGTCGCCATCAAGTTATGCCACGAAAAGGGTCCCTTTAATTCTGTGCATTACTTTAGCTGTTGGTTTGCAGCTGTCATTCAGAACTGCTGATTTCATTACACATGAATATGTTACAGATATGCATGAAATTCTTCACGAAAGGTTGGTATTTCAACATCTTATGAAGTACTTCCCATTATATTAAATTTACACACGATCCTCGGGTTCATATAAAAAGGACTTTTATAATTCACACAAAAATAAAGTTTCTTATCTTAAAAAAAGTCGTGGCTCAAAAGGATCTTTTGCCCAAAGTTGCAGGAATAAGGTTATAAGTCTTGTGTAAATTGTGTTCATGCGGGTCAACTGTCGTCATCCCTAAGCAAGATTGGAAGGGCCAAAAACTGAGAAAGAAATGATAAACATAAGTAACGGGATATTTTTAGGTGATTGTAACATACATGCATAGTTTATACTTTATTTCAACCGTCTCAGTGGCATGGCGGTTACAGTGACCGCCTCCAGATCGGAGGAAAAATGGTTGAAAATATGCTTGCGCCGATTTCATGTATAACATGTACCTATGGTCCGAATCCTTGCCTTATCGCCTTCCTTCCCTTTAATCAACAAACATTAAACCGATCTCAGGGAGCCTGGACAGAGGCTAATTTCATTTAACAAATGTATTTGTGTGATTGCTGATTTGATCTGTGTCTTTGTGAATACGTAAAGTATTCGGCAGTCGAGTGATCAGACAATATTTGCATACGGTTTGTCTAATGGACACGTCGTATACTGGGGCGGCAACATGGTTGACATTGTCCTTCGCTAACCGTGCCCAATGGCAGAATTAAGAAAATTATCGACTATAGTGCATGTAGTTCACTTTTTAGACAATATGTCACCGAAGTATTATCGATCAAATGCTAAGAGTATAACTTTTATATCCATCCGTCTTGATCACATTGCCAACTGCTGTACATGGTCTACAGGACAGGCAAAGCGAAAGACCATACCTAAGCGACATTTTGGTACGCGTGTTGTTTACTATCTGCTGTCCTTAGTACTGGTACTTCTGCTGCTTTCCCGGGTATAGGTAACAGTTACAATGGGAAAAACCAAAGCGAGCTTGCATATCGTAGATAGCGCCCCCGGTGCCGTACCTGGTTGGACTTAGGAATCATGTCCAATCATACACACCTTCCGCCCTATTATACGAATGTTACAACTGTGCGGATTAGTCTACAATTTCCGTGTATCCTGTCATGAGTTCCCGTGTTCTTGTGTGTCCAATGACAGGCCCAGTGGCAAGGTATCCGGACGGATCCCAAGAATACTCTACATGGTGTTTCTTTATCTTGTCGGATTGTCCACTCTCGTAAGACTGGTATCTTGTGTTGTGGTGCACGGGATATCTGCGGAGAGTGGGGAACCCTCGATGCTGCTCGCCATGGCTTGTGTGCTTCTGGCCACTGTGATCAACACCACATATGTGATTGTAAGACTCCGTGTGGCATTTCCAGATTTCTGCGCTCGTTTGTGTTGTATGCACAACAAATATGACATCAGTAGAGAGCTTGAGAAGGTCCGGAAATGGAGTTTTGGCGGAATGGTTCTCGTTGGTGTTGCTGTTGTTGTTATGGAGATTTCACTTATCGTCTATTGTGCCAGAAATTCAGGTAACAAGATGAGCCATGGACTTTCGCTGCTGTTCTTATGTCCTTTCGAAGGCGGCCAAGTTCTTGCGTTAGACATTATCTCGTCTGGCTTGCTCTTGGTGTCGGCTGGAATTTCCACGCTAAATCTAATTGCGTCTTTTGGGGGTTACACTGGTTTCTGTTGCCTTTCTGGTGCCCTTTTTACTAAACTGGAGAAACAATTGCAGTATATTGGCGCCTCTTCTCAGAAACAGCACGATTTACACCAAGCCTGCATGGATGATATGATAGAATTACACCAGGATGTTTGCGAAGTTTTGGAGAAGGGAAATTCCTCCTTTAATCACTACATCCCTACCGTGTACATGTGTACGCTGCCTTCAATTTGCTTTGTGTCCAATGCTCTCATGCAACTGTCTAATGCCGATTACTTAACTTTGTCCATAAGTGTATGGATTTTTATGGTCAGCATTCTGACAGCAACAGTATGGATTGGAGCGCTGGTCAATTCCAAGGTAATTATGTATTTTAACCAATAAACCAGTATTAAAATAATCCAGTATTGAAAATAAGTGGCGTGCGTTGGAGATTTTGTAGAAGAGTGGTAAGGATATAACATGAATAAGAACTTAGGACACTCTATGAATGTGTGTGTTGTAAGCATTTGTATTTATTTATTTATTTATTCATTCATTTGATTGATAATTTTACTCCTTACTTAAGAATGTTTCACTTATACGACGGCGGCCATCATTGTGGTGGGAGGAAACCGGGCAGACATCAAAACGTATATTTCACCTCACCTTGATGTTAGGTTATCAAAGAATCCCATTTTGGTTTAGCCCTCTCCCAGCATTAAACAAGACAAGATAGCCTTGTTTATAAACGTATAACGTAACAGGACATCTTTCGTTACATTTATTATAGGCTGCTGAAGCAAGGGATCGTTTGTTTTGCCTGAAGACAAAGGAATCCTCAGACAAACGGCTGCAACTGGTACGTTCAAACAATGCCTTGGTTTGAGGATTACACAAATTATTACTTGAAATCACCTTTCATACATTTTTAAGGCGACAATTTTAACATCAGTTATAAGGCTTGGGGGCAAAGTTTCACTTTGTCAGTTTCTACTGTGACCATATAATTATTCAAGGCGGCACAATGCTGGAGTTCACACCATAATCAGTATGCCAGGGTATCCAAAAAACAAGCCTGATACCCTGCTCCCAACTTTGAAAACACGAAAATCAAACCCATGCATAATAAGTATGTGCTATAAGAAATTATCCAGTTAAAGGAAAAGACCGACGTGTTGGGCAATTTGTGGTAAAAGATTATGGTTGAAGATTAAAAAACCACCGTCAAATTTTTGTTAGACTTATTTTTAGTGCCAAGGCCATATTTTAAAGTATGTCATAACACAAACTTAATCGCGAATAATAAATATATCCAGATAAAAGGTGAAAATAATTTTGATCAGTCAGAACTCAGGATGAGGTATGGCCCGTTAAGCGGTTATGACAAGGATCGGGCCCTTAGATTATTACCATTCCATGTGTTAAATGTACATAACTTTACACTTTATATGGATGCGAATTCAGGTCGATTACGGACGGTTGGCTGCTTTCCCTTGTTCTGTCAGTGTACAGACAAGAACCAAGGGCTGAGAGCAGATTTTGGCTGCACAAACAAGGTTTACATTTGACTGCTTGAGAGCGAAGGGCCCAATTCACGTCAGTCAGCCAGCATCGAGTCGGTAAAATGTCAGATTCTTCTGAGAGTATGTGAACTAACAACGATGAAACATTTGTTTCTTAGAAAACCTCTAAACAGATGTCGGATGGTACTTTGTAAATCTTCAAACCTTACTCTTTTTAACTGCATTTTGCGTTATACTTCCCCTGTCTTTTCCATTAACGGAAAGGCGGACTTTATGGGTAGGCGTAGCTAAAGTTTTAGTCATTGTATGTCATAATTCACTTAATTCCTCCTTCACAATCTCAAAAACAGTGTGTTTTTGTTTTAAAAACTTAACAGGTAATATTCAGCTATGCTTCGTTTTAGTGCTTTCCGGGTTTTTGCAGTGTTGACAAATCTCGGTATTAATTTATTATTATCAATATATCAATTGAATATGTTTTCTCTTTTCCAGGCTTGCTATTGGATTTAAAGTTTTCGACATTTTTGAGATTGAGAAATCTCATCTTCTCATATTCAGATACAACTTGTAGTGCATTCAGGATTTTGATGGAACTGACAACTCTTTTATGCATTAATTTAGTATTAATCAACATATATATTGGATATGCTTTCCCTTTTCCAGGCTTGCTTCTTTGCCGCGACGTTAAATTCATCAGATGTTGGCGTTAAGTTTTTCGACATTTTCATCCTTGGTAAATCTCATCTTTTCACGGTATGTAAAAATCATGTAGCATATGCGATCATCTTGTCTAAAATTTCTAGCTATTCGCTGATTAGCTGTGTTTAAAAAGTGAAGCACTATAAGCAACGCTATATGTTATTTATTTGGTGATATGGCGTTTACGGTAACTGAATGTTGCTCTTTGATGTGTTCTTATAAGAATAGAACACACTTCCCAAAAATTAAGCCAACTTCATCAAGCCCTGTGTATGAAACATGTGTCCTATCTTTTACTCATTTGTTCCAGGAAAAGTGTGCAGTCAGATATTCCCATAGCAGGATGGACTTTATAAGTTACATTTCTGTACATATGTATACTCATGGAAGTGAACTTTTTCATTTCAACATACACGTATGCTAAATGTATGTATAAAAAAGTAGGCATATGTAAACCGCTAGAAGTCTTATTTTTCAAATAATTGTTGTCTTGCATGTTTTGTTAAACACAGTGCAAAGACATGTACATCCAACCCCGTCCTCATTCGATGAAGCTCAATTAGACACAAATATAAATCAGAGCGCCAGACATTGGTGTAACTCTAAAAATATATACTTGGAAGAAATTTATTATAACAAAATAAGAGTTATTGCGTCAAAAAAGACACCAGTGGACCGACCAGTCGTCATCAAACATAGGGTTTATCAGTCTATAATTGCAAGACGTTTTGTAACGTTGAAGGAACCGCCCCGGTGGCTGGTGGTTTATAGCGTCCGCCTCGAGGTCGGGAGATCCGGGATGAAAACCTGGTGGATTCATACCAAAGACTAAAAAATGGTGCTTCTTGCTACCTCGCTTGGCTCTCAGGACTGAGAGGTTAGAGCTCGAAAACATAAAAATATAATGTGACTGGGTGGGGTATTCATGTCTGCCGTCTTCGGCATGATGTTGCAGTGGCGGCAGCACTTTGGTGGCATGGACTCGCCCTGCCACATGAAGACACAACATATATACATTCTAAGGGCTGCTCGTCGTCATATGACTGAAAAATTATTAAGTACAGGAATTGTATACGTATATGTGCAAGTATAAAATAACAGGTACCTTTTGGCAGCGTCAGATTTTCTTCCAACGCAGACGAGTTGGGTATATTCTTCCACAACGTTTGTTAAAAGCGAGTTGCTTAGATATTTTCCTCAACAGCCTTCCTTGCATGCGGACTGTTTAAAGTTAGCACATCGTAACTTTACCGCCTGCTAATTCAGAAGGTTTGGGTTTAGTAAAAGATTACTCTTTCAGAATATATCTCAGCATCCAGTCGTATTCATACATGTGGCTTGTTTCTGTTGCAGTTGTTTGGTCTCTTGGTCACCTACACTGTCCTCATTGTACAGTTCAACTCTTCCAAGGTACCACCAGGCAATGACACTCACTGGGAGATGTGAAGTGGCTACGCTGTGGCGACTAATTGATCAATTTATGTCCGATTTGTACAGCTGTATTTCGCCTTGTTGGAATGATGTGCACGTGTAGTTTTGTTTCGCAACAGGTTTTAACATTGCTATCAACGTGTTGTTAGATATGGAAATACCTAACCTTGAAATACCTTGAAAGTGTGGGAGCGGCAACACAATGAAGTGATCAGAAAGGAGCGGTTAGGCCCCTTACTCAAACCAGATGATGTATAAGTTAATCTGTACTTTGCCAGCAATGATCGCTCGTGATTGCATTAGAGTGCGTTTACGAGCGTCGCTGACTGGCCGCCATTACCTAACTTTATGTAACTTGATTGTTGATCGATAAAGAACGACCTCTCACGTTTATAGCTGCATACAAAAGTGTCCAAGAACTATTCCCTTGATTTAGGCGTTGAAGACCACAGCAGTCTTTAGATTAGGCAGCAGTGAAGAGCTGGATGAATGAAAGTCCAAAACAGGCAAAAATTACCCAAGATAGTGGCAGGAGCAGACGTGTCGGTTTGAGCTCCGTTATTTTCACTGAGATTGGATAGTTGTTCTATTGCAAGGCTGTCATATTGTGGTGATTTTGTAAAGATGACAGAGATAAATAACTATCAAACAGATATTTCCGTTTATTGAATGTCACTCGAGCTTTTCGGACAGGACATGCAGGCTCAGAAGAACTGACTCGGACATCTTGGACAAACATCCTGAGGCAGACAAGAGAAAGGCAAGCAAACTTTTGCAAAATCCTGCTTTGAAGAAAGTAAACTCACTTACTGACATACAATCAGCTAACACCTAAAGTACCTATCAGGTACTGTAAATTTAGAATGTCTTATTGACAGCAGGATATGAAAGCATCTTGATATCTGCATTCAACAAGGTGTAAATTCAGCAAGAAATAAAGTCGTGGAAGTTACGGAAAAAAGTGACCCTAAACTATCCCCTCTCGCTTCTGATTTAAAGACTACAGTTGAGAAATTGTGTGAAAGAGATAAGTTTATAGAAAAATACCACAACCAAAGAGAATTATCTGCGGAAGTGTACTGTTTGAAAACTGTTCCAGATGAAATAACATATTAACTAAACGTGCTCAAAGAAGAAAATGACTTGTATTTTTACCGTGACGAATAGTAGAGCAGAAGAGAATGTGTCAATAAATGGTCTCCCGCTACTGGAAAATGAACCACAGATATGCAATTTGTAGACAGGCCAGAGCCTTAAATGTAACCATTTTCAAGTATGACATTTCAAGATCACATTTAATTGGCAAACAGAAAACGTATTGCTAAATTTACGTCACATGGGAAACGAGGAGAGTTATTAAAAGCACGAAAATCTCTCCATATGACGATTTCCCTTATCAAATGTCTATGTGAACTAGGATCTAACGAAGCTCCGCTTTTCTTTATTTAACCAGCAGGTCATTACTTACAGCTACTTTTTGGTGCTTTTCATTGAGCGTTGTAGGATACATGCAAATGAAAAATGACCACTTTATTCATAATGTTCAGTTCGACGTGAAACATTTCATTCAGTGCGACATAAACCCTGCAGGAAACGACTGTCCTGATCACACCACCTTAGACATCTCACTTGTCATTCTGAGCCAGCCAATATGCGGAATACCAGCAGTAAGTTCATGCTAGTCATATATGGTTTTTAATAGCTAATTCGCGCTCTTGAAAACCCAAGCTGTGTAAAGCTGCCTTTGAAAGACACGGTAATGCCGAAAAGAAAAATATAAAACACTACGTCGCAAAGGGTGGAATATCGACAGAACCCTCCTCGAGGAGAGGTGAGTGAATTCCTTCTGCACGCAGAAGACTACCCCGCCTCAACCAAATACAGATAATGCGTGTAAAGGGGCAATGAATTCTCCTTATTTCTGTGAGTAATCTCTGGAAACAACAGGACTCAAGGCAATGGTAGAATGTCCTACATTCTTCTTGCAGAGTTATTGAAACGTTATCCCTCGTCATTTACGAAAAATCAAATGAATAAGAACATAAAACACTATTATTTTTGGTCCTGCATTTACTACCTCCCTCTATACCAAGAGATATCGCTGAAAGAATTTCATTTCAGTTTGAAATTTTAGAATATTTTTTGCAATAATTATGGATGAAGAGGTAAACGTCTAGTTTATAGCCGAAAAAGAAATTAAGTCACATTATCCTTCGAAATCATACAGGTAATCACCCTACAACACAATCCCCTGGGTCAAGCAGCTTTGTAAGAAGTGGAATTTCTAAAGTGTTAGATTAGTGCAAATAAGAAAATTTATCTTGTTTGAATGTGGTCACATATAACAAAAGACAACGTAAGTAAGGTGTTAATTGCGCCAAATCGTTTTGATTATTTGCCTAATTGCTCTATAAGTCTAATATTTATGCATAAATGCCTGAATGTCTTGGGGAATTTTCTGAAACATTCTGCCGTGGTATATAACGGAGCAGTGAGGCAGTCTGGTGCTGTAAAGATATTAAGCATTAAAGAGGGAACTTGGGTATACCCAATTTCCATATGCATCTCATGTTTTGGATTTTTATTTTAAACGGTTTAAAAAAGACGCCCACCTCTCGTCTGTTCCCCTGAACTGTATCACGGTAATCTGTATTCTCAGACTGAACTGAGTAACACATTTCTCTTAAAACTAATCATATTTAACAGCGATTATGATCGTCATCATGTTCATCGAGGAATAGTCATTTCCAACAGGAAAGGTAACGTGAACCTTACTCACAATCCAGAAGCAACAAATAGGAAACACGATTGGTCATCCTAGAAGGTATGGTCCATTCCTTTGTATGAGAGCAGACCTTGGCGTGTTTGCGTTTGTGTTAAATATTCTGTAGTCAAGTGCTAGGACAATATTGTCACAAGGGAGCCATAATAGAAGCGCTGTATATAGAGATGCAGATATGTTTGAGTTTGTTCTTTAGTAAACTTTTCTGATGGCAGAATAAAGAAAATTACCGGGTTAGGCTTTAGTTGCGGTATTAGACTAAAGGTCATTCAACCATTATTGATCTCAATGTAAAACGAGTATAACTGTTAACGTTCACCGCTGTCTGTCAGATTAAGCCTTGAGGTAATGTGGCATCATACGCTGGTGCATTATCTGAGGAATTACCCAAAGTGAAAACGAAGTGCATTTGGGAGACATTTTTATATTTTCAGTCTGCAATTGGCTCTCTGCTAGGACGAAAAGCATCGGGGAAGATTAAAATGGTAAAAACTAAGGTAAATTCGATTAAAGTTGAAAGCGTCCCAGGCGCCATACCCGAGAGGCCAAAGGAAGTTTGTCTAATTCTGCACACCTTCCGTCCAATCATGCGAATTTTTCAGCTGTGTGGATTAATGTATTATTTCCCAGCTTCGCACGATCATTCACTTTGCTCTCGGACATCTGAAGACAGGCTGAGACGCAAAGTATCTGGAAGGATCCCGCGAATACTTTACATGGTGTTTTTGTATGTTCTCTGCTTGTTTAATATGGTGAGACAGGTAGCGTGCGTGACAGTCTACGGGATATCCACTAAAAGTGGCGAATCCTTGATCTTGCTTGCAATGGCTTGTGTATCTTTGGCCACGACTATAAACGCTTCGTGTCTGGTTGTGAGGCTTTCTTTGTCAGTACCAAAGTTCTTTGGACGTTTGTGTTTCATGCATAGCAAATATGACATGAGTGCAGAACTCAAGAAGTTCCGCAAATGGAGCACTTGTGCATTGGTGCTCATCGTTGCTGCTGTTGCAGTGGTGAACATTTCTTTCATCGCCTTGTCTGTCACGACGATATTCAGCAATGAGACGAGCAGTGTCTTTTATCTCTTAACCTGTCCCTTTAAAACCGGTGAATTTGTTGCACTAGATGTTGGCTTAATTTGCTGGTCCATCGTGACGAGCTGTTGTTCCTTTCTGACTTTCTGTGAGTTTTTTGTAGCATATGCGGGGTTCTGTTACCTTTCCGGCACACTTTTTATTAAGCTGGCAAAACGGTTGGAAGAGATGAGTGCTGAGTTCGAGGACCAGCGTGATTCAGATGACAAGCGAATGGACGAGATCATAGAATTCCACCAGGACGTCTGTGAGTTAGTGTGGGAGGGCAATTCGGCTTTTAATCACTACATCCCGTGCTTGTACATCTTGACTATTCCTTCCATTTGCTTTGTGTCCAACGCTCTTCTGCAACTGTCCAGTGCGTCTCACTACTTAACATTGTCTTTGAGTGTAGAGATTGTGATGACCAGCGTTCTCACAACCACCGTATGGACTGCAGCTCTGGTCAATTCCAAGGTAATTATGTGCGTGGGTCTGACGGCCCCTTTACAGTCAAAGCTTTTACTCTTTCCTTGCTACCTGACACAAAAGTATAAAGCAAATTATTTAAATCAGAAATTCCGACAATACATCTAAGCTCAATGTGGGTGCCGTCGTCATAAGACTGAAAGAAACACTGTCAAGTACGATGTTAAACCCCAAGCACTCACTCACTCAATGCGGATGAAATGTATTAGACAGACGGTTACACGGAACTGTCAATACATAAATTTCATTTAAGTATGATTATTTTTATGGATTTTCAAAGATTAACGGACTTTGTAAAAGTCCCTTGCATGTGGCAAAGTGAGTTGCGCCTGTCACCTGTGTAGAATCATTCGCCATCTAATTTGATTTCTTATTGTACTCAATAATGTTTCACTCAGTTTCTGAGTAATGGTAATAAAATAACTGAAGCAAAACACATGTACTCGTTAAGTAAGCAAAGTCCAAAAGTTTCACAAAATCAGTTCCTACACTCTGTTGTTAGTCTGTCACTGACGTAATGCAAGTGTGTTTGGTTTCCAAGTGTGTTTGGTGCAAAGTGGGTTAAAACCTGGTTTTACCAAGCGTTCGTAGAGTTACTTGCCCATGGAAGCTGCCATGGCGAGAAATGTGGGTTGCCACAACAGCTACATGCTTGTGGATTTATCTCCACAAGGCCTTCCTAAAGTCGTTCCCAACTTGCAAGAGACATGTTAGCCACATTCGTATTCCATATGTCTGTACTCAGTGTGTATCCCTGCTCACCTTTGTTACAGGCTGCTACAGCATGGGAGAGGCTATCCCGTCTGAAGACAAAGGGATTATCAAGCAGACAGTTACATCTGGTATGGGTACTATTCTTACACCTACCTTGAGTTAAGAATACCAACAAAAACTTCGTTCAATAAGTAGTGGCATGTCCCGCATAAATAAATTTTTCTTTGCAAACATAAAAGACTATAACACGGAGGATAAGACCAAAACAGCGATGACGGCACGGGGATTGGCAATGGGCGATGAAAGCAATTTATTCCAATTGAGTGTTCATGTAGATAATTATGTCGTAGTGTCACATACACCCATCTTCATTTTATAAGGTCAGACACTTCGCCTATAGCTCCGTTTTCTGCCTTGAATCTGCAGCCAGAAATAACAGGTTCATTCGGCTGGATAGTTGATGAATATTAATGAGAATATATTATCCAATCTAATAGGAGTTCCCCTAATTGATGGCCATCAAATTCAAAGCAACTTCAAGAATGGGGACAAAACCGGCAGATACGAACATATGCTGAGCTGCTGTCATATTAAGGGGTGATGTCATCATGCTGCTTGAAGCGTTCGATTAGGGAGATATAATAGTATTAAAGGTCTTTATCATTCAACAAGTCATCGTGTGATCGCAGAGGTAAGATCAGAGCGAGAGGGGCCATGCTTAGTTAACCGCTAAGCTTTTGAATGAAATGTTCTATGTAGGATACCGTGCTGAGGAATAGTTACATGGTTCGGTTAACTTGTAATGATCCCCCACCATGTGTTTAAGAGCCTTCAGTGCATTTGATTGGCAGGCGTGAAATTCACTGCGTGTATAAATTCTTTGCCAACCCGAGCAGGCAAGTATCTGATTGGATAACGATGACGGCTTTTCAATTTCCGGTTGGAGTATATTCGCCTAGCCGCTTGATTAAGGCAGAAAACGGAGTGTTATACGGGTAGCGATGGAAGGAGTGTCTGGCTTGATATAATGAACATGTGCAGCGCAGTGTAGCGATGTTGATAGAAATTTACTAGAGACCCAGTGGGATCAATGATCCATAAAGGAGTGTTGCGTTTCCGTTCAATTTGAAATGTTCCTATTCCCAAAGAAGATTTTCTTTGGATTGTTTCGTTTTTACCAACTTCGTACAGACAAAATTATACTGTGTAGCGTAAACTGAATATAAGGTTTTGCCTCACTATTAAGATTCATTGAGATCTTTTAACTCTAAGGTATGTTTTAGAAAGTTGGCCACAACATTTACAGGACAAAAGTTTTTTTCAAGAACTTAAACTTGTTGTTGGATTATGCTTTTTTTCTTTTGCAGACTTGCTTCTTTGCTGCCAAGTTGAATTCGTCCGCTGTTGGCGTTAGGTTCTTCGACTTTTTCATCATTGACAAAGCTCATATTCTCACGGTAGAGTATGTTGTACATGAATACAATCAAATAGCCATAGAATTTGTATATACTGGGACTGTTCGCTTATATTAAAATGCGCTTTTATCTCCAGAATTTCTCAGCATTTATTTAACATTTATTTTATTGCATTTCAAATAGGTTGACCACTTCAGCTTAAAAGAATAGACGACATTTAAACAAAGTACTACAAATAGTATGTTTTTTGCATTTTTTTCAAAGTGGACTATTCGGACAATACTGAACAGTTGTAGCTACACGTCATCTGACGGCTATGTTGTATGCTTTCTACGAGAACCAATATGTAGTAGAGCTCTTGTGTCCGTATTTAATGTGGAAAAATAACGGTTGTATCATGCATAGCAGCAAAAGAAAAATCTCTGACGTCATTGGGCTTCAGCCTGTTCAATATGGCCCAAAACGTCTATTAGAACACATCACTCTTTATTTCCATTTAATGGAGGTAAAAATGCCAACAATTACTGACGACCATATTTGGAATCGGTACAAAAGGACCTTTGAAAAGATGTGTACTCTGTATAAATGTCGTCTGTTTTTGTGAATGGTAAGATAATATACCATATTTGCGATTCCACTGTTTTACGTACTTTAAAAAGAGAATTCATGAAGTTGACCCATATTCTAGGTTTTGTTTTTGATAAGTTTTCACTGGTATGGAAACTGTCTAGTGTTAAAAGACAACTGACTCCGAATCCGAAGTGAGAAAAAACACGTCAGTTCGTGGACGGGTATCTGTCAAACCATATTGGTCATGGATAGACGGTGTTACGAACGAAGAAGACATTGTTATAAACAGATAGACAGAAATAAACAGATCCAACTGTTAATCTCCTTTTGGGTTACAAAATTTGGGATAGAAAACTTGGAACAATGATTGAAAAGCCTTTTTGATCACAGTTAGCCCGCGCACTTGGGAATGATCATGCGCGGCGTGGGGATGCTTAAACGGGTTCAAATATATTTGCTGTGGAATACATGTATAGATGCCAAGTTGTCTTTTTAAAATGTCTTTTTCTCTAGTTTTTTGCGAGTCAATTTTCGACAAGATTAGGTCTTGACTGTTTATTACCCATGGAGATTGAAAGAATAAAAATAAGACATTTACATACATCTAGTTTTATGAAGTTCTGCCTTTATCTGGTATTACATACCGTCATATGTCGCACAGATTTGTTGAATGAGAACGGGCCAAATGTTATTTCATACCACCATTTCTACAATTCGCTTATTTCTACAAATCACTTATTACTTTCTCTTGCAGCTGTTTGGCATCCTGGTTACCTACAGTCTACTGATACTGCAGTTCGATCCTTCGGATCCTTCGGTGAGAGAAATGAACACTACAATGGGGACGCCATATTAATGGCCACATGTACAATGACTGTTCAGCGCTATTGAAAACAGCCAGGTCAGAGGATCATTACTGTAATAGATCATGGTGAACAAGAAGAAGAGGGGGCGTGGCTGACATGTTTGAGACGGCTGGAAGCGCCAACAAGCCCTCAATCAACTCCCCATCAATGTGACTTCTTCATCACTAGACAGCTTGATTCCACGCTGTAGAGGCAAGCCCTCAATCAACTCCCCATCAATATGACTTCTTCATCACTAGACAGCTTGATTTTACGCTGTAGAGGCAAGGCCTCATTTTTGAACTTATGACCAGGGGCGAGAGTAACATATTGAAGAGTCAGTCAATAAAGTCACCTTTATGTCCTGGTCCTGCTTTGAAATATCCAATGTTTCCGTGACGCGTTTCTTTATGTATGCATGTGTGCTTGGGTTTTCTTGGTACATGTAATAAGCAATTTTTCAGGCACGAAGACGAGGCTTCTTAGAATGCACATACATTCTGTCTTCTTACTGCAGGGCGAGTCTATGCCACCAAAGTGCTGCCTCCACTGGAATATCATGACGATGACACCCCACCAAGTCACATTATACTTACACCGGACGACCTATCCTGTTTGCTTGCATTAACATCTCAGTGCTGATCGCTGTTCAAGGCAGCAAAAAGTATCATCTTTAAAGTATTTGCTATGATAATTTCCGGCTCTCCAGGCCTCCAGGCGGACGCTCTAACCACCAGGCAACTGCGGTGGTCACGCGTTGCTTTGGAGTGATAGTCTGTGATATCAGGCGATATCGAACATGCAGCAAGCATAAACAGACTCAATTGCAATACAATGGTGTTTTACAGTATTTCAGCTCAACGCAGTTAAGATCTTGGCAATAATTTTTGTTCAACCTTGTCCATTGTCTGTCAAAAGTCATACAATAATCTCTACATATAAGCAGTTTCCCCGTGGAGGGGAGTTGGAGTGAGTTGGGGTGATGGACATGTTCCCAATGCACATCAGATGATTAAATATTTTATCTCGCTTCTTATAGGAGGGGAGAGAACTCACCCATTTACAGCTACAGGCGCGGACAACGTGGGTAAAAACCCGTACGGTCTGTCACTCAAGCATCAGTATCCATGTAGCAGAGTGTAATTGAAGGGCCCAGACATATTTGATCAATTTTGTTTGGTTGCATGATGTAATGAAGAGTGCACCTCGACAAGACTGCTGTAAAAAGTTTATTTCTGTGTTCATAACAATGACAATGTGAATTAATTAGTAGAAATTCCTTTTTCTTTGTGGTCTATTTATTGTATTGGGTTTTAGAGTAAAAATGTGCATTTCCCCATTAGTCTCGACGTGTAGCTATCAAGACTTATGCACATAATGCACATTTATAAAATTTTACTACGTTATTCATTACAACATTGTTAAAGACCCTTAAAACTCCAGATGTTGATTGTTGAGTGTATAAAAGAAAATTTGTTCTTTTCTTTCCTGTATTTTTGGTGGCTTGGCTGTGTATTTAATACCGGATGAGGATCGAATGTTGCTGTTATTACAATACTACAAAACTTAAAGCGAACACATTAGAAGCTTAGGCTAGGCTCTAAAAATATTTACCTTGTTCGCTTTGTTAATCTTAACAATATATCTTAAATTAAGGAGACATCGTGGCCCAAAATTTGAATGTTTTTAACACATTTTGATTGCTACGTCTTACCGCAGTTTTGCAGTTCCTTCATAAACTGAATAAGTCAGGTTGAAATGAAAAATATTCATTGATTATGTAGCTTGTACGAGCCCGGAGAAGTCCTGTCGTTATTTGAATTCAACACAAACAGGTAGGGCAATCTTGCCTCAGTGACAATTCAAGCGAAATGACCCAAGCATGTGTGCAGGCGTTCGGGATGAGTCGGTATTGGCTACACGAACTCGAATAGTTTCAAATTTTGATACCCATACATACCCGCAGAGTACAGCAGCTTAACCAGCATTGAGAAAAGGTTACCAACAATCTTCTCATTAAACTATGAGAGACGTGTGTTTGTTCAACGTTCAACGCCGTAACAACAACAGCAACATTTGCACCCACTTATCGAGCGGTAGTTTGGCGAAAAGTGGCCACCAATTACAACTCAAGCCTTGCTTGTCAACCTGCTGAACTCTCTTTTACGCCTCTTTTTAGCCGATCCTGTTGCAAGAGAGCTGGAAGTTCTTCTTTTGACGCCAATCATATGTGAGAGAAAAAACAATGCGCCAAAAGATGCAAAGAGACCTAATAAAGGTCGCTCTAAGCCCATGCTCTAGAAGTTGGCCACAACAGCACAGCACACTTTTCCGAATTAATTTGGTCGACACTTTGATTTATTTACGGATATTATTGATGGGCTGGTAAGGCGGATTGATCAGGGCACACCAGCTTAATCTGGTGCACAGGTGAGGCATACTCGACAATGTTTCAGCATTATGGAGACGCGAGGTTCTTAGAAAGTAGATATGCTGTATTCCCTCGCGACAGAACGTGTCCATGCCGCCAAAGTGCTGCGGCAACTGGAGCTTCATGCCCAATACACCAGACATGACATCCCACCCAGTCAGGTTATAATGACACCGCACCGACTGGTCCTGTTTCCTGGCTTTCTTTAATCGAGTTTGATTTAAAGTTGGCATCTGGGCTGATCAGAGGCACAAGCTCCAACCAGCAGATTACCGATGCCGTCGGAAGGTCGAGGTTAAAAGCCATCCAAAGACAAGCAGGTCATTACTTACAGCTACTTTTTGTTACTTTTCATTGAGTTTTAGAAGGTACATGCAATGAAAAATAACTGCCTTATTCTTAATGTTCAGTTCGACGTGAAACACCCCCGTGGGGTTCCCGGGAGTGAAAAGAATAGGGCCCCAGTTCTCTAGGCAAGCTTGTCCTACGAGGCGACTAACCTAGGGCTCTCCCGTGTGGTTCTGTTTAATAGAATAGTTCCACAGCCTCCCCGGGCTTGTCGTACAAGGCGACTAAAAGGGACAACCTGTTTGCCGTGGGTTGCAACCCGTGATGGGGGAGGACGGGATCCTGGTTGCTGAGGGCGGGTTGATCTTGCCAAATCCTCACGCCCGACATTCCACTTCGGCCCTTACTTCTCCATAGACGGGCGGTCGGATGGCCCGCTCCGATCAATCGGCTGGTCGGTCACGCCAGTCCAGACGTCCGTATATCAACCTTCATATATCTTTATTTGATATAGAGTCATTGTTTTCCGTGTTAGAAGTTTTTTAGTAAGATGTTCGGATGTTTGGGCCGTGGCTTTAGGGTCAATCGAGTAGGCCGTTTCTAATTGATTAGATTCGGCCTGCTCGAGTATGAGCGAAAAATCCATCTTATCGAGGATGGCGTGAAACTCTCGTCTCTCCTTCTGCTGGTCACTCGCAATAGGGGTTTCGTCCTACATGTATCGACACTCCGAGGCGGGTGAGAGACACGGCGCTATGAATCATCCAACCTTCTCGCTATGTCTACCTCTGATTCCCCTACTCCAAATGTTTCTATGTCACAGCCTTCCCCAAATGTGGGGAAAAAAAGGAAAAGCGAGATACCACTGGATATGGAATCGGGAAGTTCTCACTTCCCATCCTTTCTGGTGATATCTAGTAAAAATAAGAATCAGGCAAAGATGAAAATTAATCCTTTCGTATTGAATAAAACTTTGCAGATTTTCGCAGGCACTTTGAAACAAGTGAAAATGTTAAACTCTGGCAAAATTCTTGTAGAATGTTTTCGAAATCAACAGTACATTAACTTACTCAGAATTGAAAATATTGGGGAGCCAGCTGTTTCTGTTTCCCCACATAAAACCTTAAACCGCTCTCACGGCATCATTCATGACAGAGACCAAGATCTATACGACATGACAGAGCAAGAAATAACAGAGCAACTGAAGGACCAGGGCGTACTCAACGTCAAACGTTTTACCATCAAGACAGATGAGAACCTCATTAAAACAAATACGTATGTCGTAACGTTTAGTAAGCCGTCTCTCCCAACATCAATTTTCATTGGGCCGTACAGTGTGCGTCAAGAATTATTCATACCTAAAACGACCAGGTGTTTCACCTGCCAGAGGTTTGGCCATGGCAGGGATCAATGCCGTAATAAACTGGTCTGCTTCAGATATGCGGAAGCTGGTCACGAGGGTTTCGACTGCACAATCCCGATAAAATGCTGGAATTGCAGCGGAGCCCACATGGCCTCTTCCAAGGACAGTCCTGTCTTCAAAAAAGAAAAAGAAATCATAACGCTGAAATGCAAAAATAACATATCGTAACAAGAAGCCAAACGTCTTGCCTCTCTCACCAGTGGCCTTACTAAATCTACCTATGCCAATGTTGTCAAGAAACCCTCCGTTTCGGTAGGAGTTCACACATCATTCACTTGGCCCATTGGTATAGAGATGCCAAAGAAACTGGTCGTAAAACCCTTGGAAAACACGGCCAGTTCTTCATCACAAACCGATATCAATCTTACTGAAAAACCCCGCTATTTCACCTGATTCTGCATCTCATCGCAAACCTCGTGCAAATAAATCCAAATCCTCTAAACCCGTTGAATCTTCACTAAATGCAGTGGGTGATAAACAGCACAAAAAAGATAAACCTAGTGGCCCCACAGAGCGTCCCTCCAAGGCCACTAGGAACCCTATCCGAACTTTCAATAAGGACGTCGGTCCTTCAACGTTCGACGCGGACATGATGGATACATCATCTGCATCGGGGAGATCTACTAGTAGGTCTCCCAAAAAGGGTCGTGCACGGTCCAGACATAAACCTCCCATACGCCTCTCTCTATAATGACTTCCTTAGACAAAATTATACAGTGGAATTGTCGAGGTCTTAAAATAAACTTTATTGAAATAACACAGTTAGTTCAGCAACAGCCCTGTTGCTCTCGTCACAGAGACGGCTGTAGCCGTCCCTGTTTCCTTATCGGAAACAATCACTTTATGTTCAGTTTATGTTGCCCCCCATTCTTCTTTGTCATTTTACCAGTTGGATAATTTTAAAGACCAACTGCCAACCCCTTTCATAATTATGGGAGATTTTAATGCGCATAACCCCCTATGGGGTAATAATAATATGAACGATAAGGGCAAAATAGTAGACGATTTCTTATGTAAAGATGAACTATGTTATTTCAATAATGGTTCTAACACCCACTTACATCCAGCTAATGGTTCATATTCTGCTATCGATCTCACTATCACCGATCCATCGCTTCTCCCGGATTTTTCTTCGAAGGTCCATGACGATCTTTGTGGTAGGGATCATTGTCCTCGTGTCCTAGAGCATCTCACTTCTAATTCTTTAGAACGTGTAGCTACGTGGAAGTTCGATAAAGCAGATTGGATTGCATTTGAGATCTTCTGTGAGGCTGACATCACTCCAGAGAATCCTAATGCTGCAGATGGTCCTTTGCTTACATTTAATGAACTCCTATTAACAGCACAGGCGTATAAAACTCAGCCTTCAATACGTTGCTAAGCTTAAAGCTCACCCAACAAACCCTGCCTACGACTGTGTTTTTAATCCATCATACGCAGATAAATATAATAAATGTCCCAACTAAATTTCTTTCTTTGGTCTTCGAGTTCGGGACCATGTTGTGGAAGCTAACATCGCAGCATCGCTGGCGACGCTGTCATAAAATATGTGAAGGCCATTGGCCTTCATTATAAAATATAAATTTTATTCTAAAAATAAATATTTCTTATAAAATTTCCTTATCATGCTGGTTTTCGAGTTTTAACTGTTTTGGTTTTTCTTACCTGATTTTAACCCATGTCCGAACATTTTTGTTTTCTTTTTAATGTTCTCAAGTCACTATCGAAAACCTGAACTGTCTCGTGTTTCCATCTTGTTCTCGCCACGATATGGCTGAGATATTGCCGATGTGGCGTTAAGCCATAATCATTCATTCATTCATTTATAAGGAAGTCATCTAAATGTAAAGAACCCTCTGTGCCAGATGTTAATGTTTTAGCCAAGCTATTATTTTTTTATGCTGAACAGTGTTGGTGAAAGAATACTTCCCTGGGGCACACCCATCTCTTGCTCATGTGAGTCAGAGAGAGAGGACCCCACCCGTACCTTAAACTAAAGATCAGATAAAAACTGAGATATAAATAGAGGTAAGCGACCCTTTAACCCCACATCACAAAGGTCTTCTAAAATACTTTATTTCCATGTGGTATCGTAGGGCTTTTCGAGAGCACATGTTCATTATTAATAAAACCATCACGGCTAAAAGCTTCAAAGCGAACAAGGTGACCTAAAGTAGATCGACCTTGACGAAAACCACACTACATATTAAATAAAAACTTCTTGGTTTCAAGAAACCAAACAAGCTTATCATTTATGACCCGTTCCATGGCAACAAGTAACAGGTATGGGAGGGTAATTAATTGGATCTGTATGATCCTTCCCGGTTTAGGGATCGGGATAATAAACGCCTCCCTCCATCACGGGGGCCTGTTTAAATGAAACTGTGAGCCCTTCAATGGAAAAAGCCGATTATAGTCTTCTCCTGTTTTTTTATTATGCTGAAATTCAGGAGAATAAGTCTCAGATGAAGATTTGTGAGATATTGTTTCAGCTAGTTTATTTACTATATCAGATGGAGATGTGAATAAAGTATCACCATAGTTTAAATGCCGAACTTTGGCTTTTGTTTTTGACCTGAAGTTTGTGTACCCGTGTTCCAGACATTACACATGGGTGTTTTTGACGTAATACCTGAAACAAAGTTCCGTCAACAAGACCGTCTCTTGCACCTAATTAATCGACGAGCCTTAACTCTAAATATACGAACCTGGTTTAAATTATTATTATTAGGACAATGATTAAATCTGTGCTCGGCCTTTTTGCGGTCCTGTATGGCTTTGCGACAGTCAATATCGTACCAGGGTTTACTTCTGGATTTGGGATTTGTCGAGATCTTAGGGATGGTTCTATCAGCTGTTGTTAAGATAAGTTCATTAAATTTTAACCAAGGGTCATTTTCTGGAGTGATGGCAGCTTCAGAGAACATCTCAAATGCCATCCAATCTGCTTTATCGAACTTGCACCTCGCTACACGTTCTGAGGAATTTGAAGTGAGCTCTAGCATAATAGGAAAATGGTCACTACTACAAAGATGGTCATGCACCTTCCAAGAAGAATCCCGGGGAAGTGATGGATCCGTGATAGTGACATCGATTGAAGAATTGAACTATTACCTGGGCGTAAACAGGTATTAGAACCATCAGTGAGGTAGCAAACTTCATCTTTAGATAGTAAATCAATTTTGCCCCTATCATTTATGTTAGTACTTCCCCATAGGGGGTTATGGGCATTAAAATCTCCCATAATTATGAAAGGGGTTGGCAGTTGTTCTTTTAAAGTATGCAAAAGTGACAAAGAAGAATGAGTTGAAACAAAAACCGAACATGATATGACCGTTTTCTATAAGGAAACACGGACGGCCGCAGCCTGAAGCTTCGTATCAGATTTCTTCAGTTCAGTTTCCTGAAGCCAAAGGGCAGTTGGATTTAAAGATTGAACTAGCTGTGTTATTTCAATAATGTTAACCTTAAGGCCTCGACAATTCCACTGTATAATTTTGTATGATGAATACATTATTGCGTGAGGCGTATTGGAGATTTATGTCTGGACCTGGGACGACCATTCTTGGGAGAGCGATTGTTACATCTCCTATCAATTTTGCTCTCGAAGTTGAAGATGCAAGGTCCTCGAACGATCCAAACTTATTGTACGTTTGAGCCGCGTCCATAGCGCCCTTGGAGGGACGCTTTGTTGGACCACCACGTTTACTGTTTTTGTGTTGATTACTGGATTTTTTACACTTATCTTTCTCAGAATCGTTAAATGTATCACTCAGTTTGTCATTGTCTCTTGGTGACGTTTGTGTGAAAGGGCGGAACAGGTATTGGATTAGGTTTTTCTACACAAATGGGCCAAGTAAAGGTAGTCTGAGTCGCAAACAGAGACAGAGACCTTCTTGGCCACAGTGGCATAGGTCGATTGTAAAGGTTGCCGGCGTCTTGGTAGGATATGTTGTTGTTCACTTTGGCCGTCACCATCTGCTTTTCTTTTATAAAAAGTGGGCAATCTGTAGAAGAGGCCCCGTGGACTCTGTTGCAGTTTGAGCACTTTGCCGCATTCTGATAATGCAACCCCTCGTGATCCTTTTCAGAGCAGTGAAATAACACCTGTTCATTTCGACACTGACCTCTACCATGTCCAAACTTCTGACACGTGAAGCATCTGGTATTGTATGGGATATTGAGGTCTACCCGGACGCTATAAGAGCCAATGAAGATAGATTGAGGCGGAGTTGTTTTATTGAAGCTCAGAAGGTATGTCTTGAGCTGCCATTTCGCTTTGAAGTGAAACTTTTCACTTTCGTGACGCCTTGTGTTGCAACTTCGCAGGAATCTCGTCCTCTGTGAGGTCATCCAAATCTCCGTCCTGATCTCTGATGATCCCATGACAACTGTTTAAGGAGCTGTGTGGGGAAACAAAAGTCAAGACATTGTTTAAATGTTTAAGAGACAGCAAATTAATTGATTGTTGTTTCTTATTACATTGTGTGAGTATGTAGCTTGATTTAAGTTTCTTGACCTGCTTCACACCTCCTGCACAACCTTTGATAGTCTTGCCGAGGGCAGGGGATTCTCTGTTTTTAGTTGACACTAAAAGAAACTGAGCCCAGCTATGAACTCTTTGATCCATATCCAGCAATACTTTTCCTCTTCATCGCAGCACTTGATGCCGGCTGAAAGGAAGAATTGTTTTGTGTATTAGAGACCGTAGAAGAAAGGGAATAAGAAGACATAACGAACTGATTTCATAGCGCCGTGTCCCTGAACCGCCCCGGTGTGCCAATTGAATGAGGTAATCCAGGACATGCATGGCGCAACAGTGTTTTCCTGGCTCGATTTAGCGACGGCTTATCACCAAATCGAACTGGCTACAGAGTCTCGCGAGATCATAACTTTCGTCACTCACCGTGGTCTTTTTCGTTACAAACGCTTACTATTAGGTCTGAAAAGTGCTTCAGATTGCTGCCAGCGCTGTATCCAGCACGTGATTGCTGACTGCGATGGTGCGCGGAATTTGTCCGATGATATCATTGTGTATGGCACAGGCGACAATCACGACGGTCGTTTATAGTTCTCAATAATTAGTGAGCTTTTGGTTTGACCTTGAACAAAGACAAATGCGTCTTTGATGGAAGTGAACTGACTTTCATGGGGCACGTTTTTTCGGCAGAGCTAATTTTTCCTACAGAACCGAAAGTGTTTTAGATACAAACGCACGCGAGCCAGCAAACGTTTCCGAACTTCACAGTTCTATGCCTCACAAATTACGTTACTCAGTTTTTTCCCGATTACAGTACCATTACCACACCGCTGCACGAATTAACAAAGTAAAAGGCGACATGGACATCAAAATATCAGAAAGCTTTTGATCTCGTGAAGTCAAAATTTACATGTGATAAGGTCATGGCATTCTACAATGATACCACAGAAACGCAAATGATGGTTGATACTAGCCCTTATCGATTAGGTGTCGTTCTCAGTCAGAAAAGTTTTGATGCAGGCCTCGAGCCAGTGGCTTATGCCAGTCGTGGGCTAACAGACACAGAGAGACGTTACTCTCAAAAGGTTTCTTCTGTCCCTTTATGGAATAGACTTTCAGTGGGTTACAGATCACAAGTCACTCGAGATCATCCACAGTCCGACCTCCCGACCGCCTTCAGGTATTGAACATTGGCTACTACGATTACAACCGTACATCTTCAAAGTGGTTTACAAACCAGGACCACACAAAGTTGCCTATTCGCTTTTTCGGCTGCAATTTTCGCAAAAGGTTGCAAATCAGAGAAGCGGTATAGCCGAGAGCCGTACTTGCATCGCGGGAATTCATCTGTTCCAATACCGATGTCTTTACAACACATCGATGCCGAGTCTTCGTGTGACGTCGAAGTTACTACACTGCCAAAGTGTATTCAACAAGGGAAGTTGACTCCTTGCCCATCTGCGTACAAATTTTGCACACACGAGCTTTCTGTACAAGATAATCTTATCCCCCGAGGAAACCGAATTGTAATGCTGCGTAGTTTGCGTGTTAATACGCTGAAGCTCGCTCACCCAGGTCACATGGGTATCATGAAGATGAGAGATTCCGAGAAAAGGTTTTGTGGGCTCATACTGACAAGGAAATTGCCAAATTAGTACGAGATTGCCATGCTTGCCGGACAAATGGTCCGGAATCATGACCCGAGCCATTGAAGCCGAGAAAAATGCCGAAACACCCATGGGATCACATTGCAATTGATCTCTGTGGACCAGTAATTAGTGGTGAAACGTTGTTAGTAGTGGTGTACTACCACTCACGCTATGTTGAAGCAGAGATAACACAATCCACACGAGTTCTAAAATTGTGAGATACCTGAAGTCGCTCTTCGCTGCCCATAGACTGCCAAAAGTCTTGACCCTTGGCAATGGCGCGCAATTCATTTCAGATGAATTTATTGCGTTCATGAATGAGAGTGGTATTGAACACCGCAAAGTAACCAGCTTTCTCCTTCCGCCAACGGTGAGGTGGAGGGATTTAACAGGGATCTCAAAGCTGCTTTAGAGAAAGCGAGAATTGAAAACAAGGAGTGGAAAGATTTCTTATAAGAGTACTTGTTTGCCTATCAAACACCTCCACATTCAAGTTTCACTCATGCCTTTGCTAATGTTAAACCGCGTTGTTCACGATGGGTTGCCTTCTCTGCAAAATGTTGCGGAAACCCACAAGACATCAAAAGCGAAAATGGCAAAAATTCGCACACATCCTTTTGAGTACAAACAAAAATCGAAAGAGTACATAGATGAGAAAAGACGAGCTGTCAAATGTAAAATCAATACCAGTGACCAAGTCTTATTGCGACAGACAAAGCACAATTTGCTATCACCACGTTTTGGTCCGGCACCATTTAAAGTGATTCATGTATCAGGAAGCCAACTTATTTTGTTTTCTGAAAACAAGTACCTGAGTACTCAGGTGAAACTCCTGTAAAGTTCACAGTTTACTGACTAGGCAACGTGCAAATCGATTTTACGAGACGAGTTAGACGATTTCTCTGAAACAAACCAACACCGTCGTTACTGACCAAATGATTGTTCAGCAACGCTAAAGAAGACAACGTGGACAACCAAATCGTTTTAGAGATTTTCACATGTACTAGACTACATTATAACCCATCTGATTAATCTCTCCAGGAGATGCATTCTGTTGTACTGTATTGCAAGATTGATGAAATTTCGTTCGGATATATTGTAATAGAAGATTGGGGAAATTTCATTTTATTTTGAATAAAACCCGTGTGTGTGTTAATGAGAATGACTCACATGTACATGGTTTCTAAATCTAAAGAGGAGGAGGGGTCTGTGTTTGCAAATTGTAATGTATAATGTCATTCAGTACATTGTACTTGTATACTCAATGATTTATGAGAAGCCTGTCAAGTTATTTGTATGACGTCACATTTCCTTGTGTTTGACCGTGTGGAGAATAAAATGTCTATCTGACTTAGATGTATGGTCCATTGTCCATCCCTCATATCGGCTCACATCGAACCCGATATGTAGCAACTGCGTAGTACCGCCTACTCGCACGTAGCCCTCTTAACGTTTGGAGCACGTAACAAACATGGCAACTATCACTGCACACAGTACGTGGAATTGGTAGTTGCGCGCTCTTAATCTTAATAGGGCTTCGTGCATGTGGACCATCTACTGAAAAGGCCCTCAATTATTAGAGAGTCAACTTTGTCTATTAGAGATTCAACTGTTATGTGAATTAAAGAAAAAGTTATCTGCCTGACACTTTTACAAATTTATTCTGGGTTTATAACATAATTTCTGATCGTAAAACTTCATCACTGCAGAGCTTGAAGTAACTTATTGCACAGAAGATATTCAGTATCAATTGCAAGTTAAGGGAGACAGCTCATAGATGAGCAGCCAAGCTAAACACTTCACAGCGAACGCTCTACGCTGGAGTTAGGTATAAAACACTAATTTCATTTTGTATCCAAGATTCATACACACAAAAACGGTGGGAACGGATAGGGATTGACTGTCTCTGTGGAATGTGCTAAGGTTATATTTTGCAGGTAAAATCTGTGACATGGTGATACAATCGAACAGGAAAAAATATTATCCAATGAGCATGTACCCCCTACAACATGGTTGTTATGCGATAGGACGCTAGTACCTGCATTGTAGCTGATTTATTTTGAGAAAATGGGGGTCAACCTATGACGATATTTGGATATGTTGAGGACCAGGCTTTAAGTTATTTGACAAGATGTGTCATGTGAACAAAAATTATGGAATACAGCTTTAGGTGGGTGTTCTTTATGAAGATAAGACCTAAATAATATGCCTATATTTTAGTGTTTTTTATACTTATGAAACACTGCCGCTACAAAACAGACTTTACCTCTGGTAAATTTCTCAAAAAAAATTTACACGAAAAAAAATTGCAACAATTGCGTTCAAGGACAATCGGCAGTATAGATCAAAGACACCGTGCCAGAGTGCTGGTATCTCAAAACAGTGCTTTCTTTTCTTTCATTGGGTTTTCAGTACGTAGTACGTTCAAATCCAGTTTTTTCCATTTGAATCTGAGCAATTATTTTGTACTTTTAGTATGAAGTCAATTGGCACCAGACTACCAGGAATGGTAACAGCATAATGCTGTAGACCCCGGCCATGCTACAGGTTATTAGAGTTAATTACTATGAAATACGTTATAACTGAAAGTTTAGTGCAACAATTGATTTTCCTATTACAAACTAAGTTATTTTGAGGGTCTGTAAGTGCAAAGTGTTGGGTCGTGGGAATGGTCACGATGAAGATGCACACGATCTTTCCATAATGATTAAGTTCCTGTTGTTTTTTTGTCTTTTTTACTTATTCATTTGTGTTTATTGTGTAAAATTGTCTTACCTATGTGCGACTTCCTCCTTCTCACAAAACGGACCAACCTACTACAATTAGCTGCCAACTACCTGGAAATTTAACAGAGGGCGACATATACTCTTACAACAATATAAGCTAAAACTGGGCTCCATAACTGAAGACAATGTCCTGTGAGGCCTTTTTAGACATTTCTCAGTACCATGTATGTTGAGTGTTTAAATGGCAATCCTAGTAATATATCGTCCAACTGTTTGGTACTTTAAGTGCTCGTTTCTTCTAATTCGTAATAAATTATCTTCATCTGTTTTGCTGAAGTAATGGATGAGACGTAGTCGACGAGCGCAACTAACAATTAACCTGAGAAGCTCAAGAGGCGGTAAGCCGGACTTTGACCCATTGCCGAAGCGTCGTGTGTTACCGAGAACGTAGCAACTGTCATGCGTTCCCATCAAGTTATTCAACGAAAAGGATCCCTTTAATGCTGTGTATTACTTTAGCTGTTGGTTTGCAGCTGTCATTCAGAACTGCTGATTTCATTACACATGAATGTGTTTCGGATATGCATGAAATTCTTCACGAAAGGTTGGTATTTCAACATCTTATGAATTATTTCCCATTTTATTAAATTTACACACGATCCTCGGGTTCATATACAAGGACTTTTATAATTCACACAAAATTAAGGTTTCTTATCGTGAAAAAAGTCTTGGCTCAAAAGGATCTTTTGCCCAAAGTTGCAGGAATAAGGTTATAAGTCTTGTGTAAATTGTATTCAGGCGGGTCAACTGCCGTCATCCCTAAACAGGATTGGAAGGGCCAAAAACTGAGAAAGAAATGATAAACATAAGTAACGGGATATTCTTAGGTGATTGTAACATACATGCATTTTATACTTTATTTCAGTGGCATGGCGAATACAGTGACCACCTCGAGATTGAAATGGTTGAAAATATGTTTGGGCCGATTTCATGTATAACATGTACCTATGGTCCGAATCCTTGCCTTATCGCCTTCCTTCCCTTTAATCAACAAACATTAAACCAATCTCAGGGAGCCTGGACAGAGGTGGTTAATTTCATTTAACAAATGTATTTGTGTGTTGCTGATTTGATCTGTGTCTTTGTGAATACGTAAAGTATTCGGCAGTCGAGTGATCATACAATATTTGCATACGGATTTGCTAATGGACACGTCGTATACTGGGGCGGTAACATAGTTGACATTGTTCTTCGCTAACCGTGCCCAATGGCAGAATTAAGAAAATTATCGACTATAGTGCATGTAGTTCACTTTTTAGACAATATGTCACCGAAGTATTATCGATCAAATGCTAAGAGTATAACTTTTATATCCATCCGTCTTGGTCACATTGCCAACTGCTGTACATGGTCTACAGGACAGGCAAAGCGAAAGACCATACCTAAGCCACATTTTGGTACGCGTGTTGTTTGTTATCTGCTGTCCTTAGTACTGGTACTTCTGGTGCTTTCCCGGGTAAAGGCAACAGTTACAATGGAAAAAACCAAAGCGAGCTTGCACATCGTAGATAGCGGCCCCAGCGTCGTACCTGGTTGGACGAAGGAATCATGTCCAATCATACACACCTTCCGCCCTATTATACGAATGTTACAACTGTGCGGGTTAGTCTACAATTTCCGTGTATCCTGCTATCAGTTCCCGTGTTTTTGCGTGTCCGATGACAGGCCCAGTGCCAAGGTATCCGGACGGATTCCAAGAATACTCTACATGGTGTTTCTTTATCTTGTCGGATTGTCCGCTGTGGTAAAACTGGTATCTTGTGTTGTGGTGCACGGGATATCTACGGAGAGTGGGGAATCTTTGATGCTGCTCGCCATGGCTTGTGTGCTTGCGGCCACTGTGATCAACACCACATATGTGATTGTAAGACTCCGTGTGGCATTTCCAGATTTCTGCGCTCGTTTGTGTTGCATGCACCACAAATATGACATCAGTAGAGAGCTTGAGAAGGTCCGGAAATGGAGTTTTCGCGGAATGGTTCTCGTTGGTGTTGCTGTTGTCGTTATGGAGATTTCAATTATGGTCTATTGTGCCAGAAATTACGGTAACAAGATGAGCCATGGACTTTCCCTGCTGTTCTTATGTCCTTTCGAAGGCGGCCAAGTTCTTGCGTTGGACATTATCTCGTCTGGCTTGTTCTTGGTGTCGGGTGGAATTTCCGCGCTAAATCTCATTGCGTCTTTTGGGGGTTACGCTGGCTTCTGTTACCTTTCTGGTGCCCTTTTTACTAAGCTGGAGAAACAATTGGAGCATGTTGGCGCCTCCTCTCAGAAACAGCACGATTTACACCAAGCCTGCATGGATGATATGATAGAATTACACCAGGATGTTTGCGAAGTTTTGGAGAAGGGAAATTCCTCCTTTAATCACTACATCCCTACCGTGTACATGTGTACGCTGCCTTCAATTTGCTTTGTGTCCAATGCTCTCATGCAACTGTCTAATGCCGATTACTTAACTTTGTCCATATGTGTGTGGATTTTTATGGTCAGCATTCTGACAGCAACAGTATGGATTGGAGCGCTGGTCAATTCCAAGGTAATTATGTATTTTAACCAATAAACCAGTATTAAAATAATCCAGTATTGAAAATAAGTGGCGTGCGTTGGAGATTTTGTAGAAGAGTGGCAAGGATATAACATGAATAAGAACTTAGGACACTCTATGAATGTGTGTGTTGTAAGCATTTGTATTTATTTATTTATTTATTCATTCATTTGATTGATGATTTTACTCCTTACTTTCACTTATACGACGGCGGTCATCATTGTGGTGGGAGGAAACCGGGCAGACATCAAAACGTATATTTCACCTCACCTTGATGATAGGTTATCAAAGAATCCCATTTTGGTTTAGCCCTCTCCCAGCATTAAACAAGACTAGATAGCCTCGTTTATAAACGTATAACGTAACAGGACATCTTTCGTTACATTTATTATAGGCTGCTGAAGCAAGGGATCGTTTGTTTCGCCTGAAGACAAAGGAATCCTCAGACAAACGGCTGCAACTGGTAAGCTCAAACAATGCCTTGGTTTGAGGATTACACAAATTATTACTTGAAATCACCTTTTATACATTTTTAAGGCGACAATTTTAACATCAGTTATAAGGCTTGGGGGCAAAGTTTCACTTTGTCAGTTTCTACTGTGACCATATAATTATTCAAGGCGGCACAATCCTGGAGTTCACACCATAATCAGTATGCCAGGGTATCCAAAAAACAAGCCTGATACCCTGCTCCCAACTTTGAAAACACGAAAATCAAACCCATGCATAATAAGTATGTGCTATAAGAAATTATCCAGTTAAAGGAAAAGACCGACGTGTTGGGCAATTTGTGGTAAAAGAGTATGGTTGAAGATTAAAAAACCACCGTCAAATTTTTGTTAGACTTATTTTTAGTGCCAAGGCCATATTTTAAGGTATGTCATAACACAAACTTAATCGCGAATAATAAATATATCCAGATAAAAGGTGAAAATAATTTTGATCAGTCAGAACTCAGGATGAGGTATGGCCCGTTAAGCGGTTATGACAAGGATCGGGCCCTTAGATTATTACCATTCCATCTGTTAAATGTACATAACTTTACACTTTATATGGATGCGAATTCAGGTCGATTACAAACGGTTGGCTGCTGCCCCTTGTTCTGTCAGTGTACAGACAAGAACCAAGGGATGAAGAGCAGATTTTGGCTGCACAAACAAGGTTTACCTTTGAGTGCTTGAGAGCAAAGGGCCCAATTCACGTCAGTCAGACAGCATCGAGTCGGTAAAATGTCAGCTTCTTCAGAGAGTATGTGAGCTAACAACGATGAAACATTTGTTTCTTAGAAAACCTCTAAACAGATGTCGGATGGTACTTTTTAAATCTTCAAACCTTACTCTTTTTAACTGCATTTTGCGTTATACTTCCCCTGTCTTTTCCATTAACGGAAAAGCGGACTTTATGGGTAGGTGTAGCTAAAGTTTTAGTCATTGTATGTCATAATTCATTTAATTCCTCCTTCACAATCTCGACTGGTAATATTGAACTATGCTTCGTTTTAGTGCTTTCCGGGTTTTTGCAGTGTTGACAAATATCGGTATTAATTTATTATTATCAATATATCAATTGAATATGTTTTCTCTTTTCCAGGCTTGCTATTGGATTTAAAGTTTTCGACATTTTTGAGATTGAGAAATCTCATCTTCTCATATTCAGATACAACTTGTAGTGTATTCAGGATTTTGATGGAACTGACAACTCTTTTATGCATTAATTTAGTATTAATCAACATGTATATTGGGTATGCTGTCCTTTTTCCAGGCTTGCTTCTTTTCCGCGACGTTAAATTCGTCAGATGTTGGCGTTAAGTTTTTCGACCTTTTCATCCTTGGTAAATCTCATCTTTTCACGGTATGTAAAACTCATGTAGCATATGCGATCATCTTCTCTAAAATTTCTAGCTATTCGCTGATTAGCTATGTTTAAAAAGTGAAGCACTATAAGCAACGGTATATGTTATTTATTTGGTGATATAGTGTTTACAGTAACTGAATGTTGCTCTTTGATGTGTTCTTATAAGAATAGAACACACTTCCCAAAAATTAAGCCAACATCATCAAGCCCTGTGTATGAAACATGTGTCCTACCTTGTACTCATATGTACCCGAAAATGTGCAGTGAGATATTCCCATAGCATGATGGACTTTATATGTTACATTTCTGTACATATGTATACTCATGGAAGTGAACTTTTTCATTTCAACATACACGTATGCTAAATGTATGTGTACAAAAGTAGGCATATGTAAACCGCTAGAAATCTTATTTTTCAAATAATTGTTGTCTTGCATGTTTTGTTAAACACAGTGCAAAGACATGTACATCCTACCCCGTCCTCGTTCGATGAAGCTCAATTAGACACAAATATAAATCAGAGCGCCATACATTGGTGTAACTCTGAAAATATATACTTGGAAGAAATTTATTATAACAAAATAAGAGTTAATGCGTCAAAAAAGACACCAGTGGACCGACCAGTCGTCATCCAGTCTATAATTGCAAGACGTTTTGTAACGTTGAAGGAACCGCCACGGTGGCTGGTGGTTTATAGCGTCCGCCTCGAGGTCGGGAGATCCGGGATGAAAACCTGGTGGATTCATACCAAAGACTAAAAATGGTGCTTCTTGCTACCTCGCTTGGCTCTCAGGACTGAGAGGTTAGAGCTCGAAAACATAAAAATATAATGTGACTGGGTGGGGTATTCATGTCTGCCGTCTTCGGCATGATGTTGCAGTGGCGGCAGCACTTTGGTGGCATGGACTCGCCCTGCCACATGAAGACACAACATATATACATTCCAAGGGCTGCTCGTCGTCATATGACTGAAAAATTATTAAGTACAGGAATTGTATACGTATATGTGCAAGTATAAAATAACAGGTACCTTTTGGCAGCGTCAGATTTTCTTCCAACGCAGACGAGTTGGGTATATTTTTCCACAACGTTTGTTAAAAGCGGATTGCTTAGATATTTTCCTCAACACCCTTCCTTGCATGCGGGTTGTTTAAAGTTAGCACATCGTAACTTTACCGCCTGCTAATTCAGAAGGTTTGGGTTTAGTAAAAGATTACTCTTTCAGAATATATCTCAGCATCCAGTCGTATTCATACATGTGGCTTGTTTCTGTTACAGTTGTTTGGTCTCTTGGTCACCTACACTGTCCTCATTGTACAGTTCAACTCTTCCAAGGTACCACCAGGCAATGACACTCACTGGGAGATGTGAAGTGGCTACGCTGTGGCGACTAATTGATCAATTTATGTCCGATTTGTACAGCTGTATTTCGCCTTGATGCAATGATGTGCACGTGTAGTTTTATTTCGCAACAGGTTTTAACATTGCTATCAACGTGTTGTTAGATATGGAAATACCTAACCTTGAAATACCTTGAAAGTGTGAGAGCGGCAACACAATGAAGTGAGCAGAAAGGAGCGGTTAGGCCCCTTACTCAAACTAGATGATGTATAAGTTAATCTGTACTTTGCCAGCGATGATCGCTCGTGATTGCATTAGAGTGCGTTTACGAGGGTCGCTGACTGGTCCCCATTACCTGACTTTATATATGATTATTGTTGATCGATAAAGAAGGACCTCTCACGTTTATAGCTGCAGACAACAGTGTCCAAGAACTATTCCCTTGATTTAGGCGTTGAAGATCAAAGCTGTCTTTAGATTAGGTAGCAGTGAAGAGCTGGATGAATGAAAGTCCAAAACAGGCAAAAATTACCCAAGATAGTGGCAGGAGCAGACGTGTCGGTTTGAGCTCCGTTATTTTCACTGAGATTGGATAGTTGTTCTATTGCAAGGCTGTCATATTGTGGTGATTTTGTAAAGATGACAGAGATAAATAACTATCAAACAGATATTTCCGTTTATTGAATGTCACTCGAGCTTTTCGGACAGGACATGCAGGCTCAGAAGAACTGACTCGGACATCCTGGACAAACATCCTGATCAGACAAGAGAAAGGCAAGCAAACTTTTGCAAAATCCTGCTTTGAAGAAAGTAAACTCACTTACTGACATACAATCAGCTAACACCTAAAGTACCTATCAGGTACTGTAAATTTAGAATGTCTTATTGACAGCAGGATATGAAAGCATCTTGATATCTGCATTCAACAAGGTGTAAATTCAGCAAGAAATAAAGTCGTGGAAGTTACGGAAAAAAGTGACCCTAAACTATCCCCTCTCGCTTCTGATTTAAAGACTACAGTTGAGAAATTGTGTGAAAGAGATAAGTTTATAGAAAAATACCACGACCAAAGAGAATTATCTGCGGAAGTGTACTGTTTGAAAACTGTTCCAGATGAAATAACATAGGAACTAAACGTGTTCAAAGAAGAAAATGACTTGTATTTTTACCGTGACGAATAGTAGAGCAGAAGAGAATGTGTCAATAAATGGTCTCACGCCACTGGAAAATGAAACCACAGATATGCAATTTGTAGACAGGCCAGAGCCTTAAATGTAACGATTTTCAAGTATGACATTTCAAGATCACATTTAATTGACAAACAGAAAACGTATTGCTAAATTTACGACACATGGGAAACGAGGAGAGTTATTAAGAGCACGAAAATCTCTCCATATGACGATTTCCCTTATCAAATGTCTATGTGAACTAGGATCTAACGAAGCTCCGCTTTTCTTTATTTAACCAGCAGGTCATTACTTACAGCTACTTTTTGGTGCTTTTCATTGAGCGTTGTAGGATACATGCAAATGAAAAATGACCACTTTATTCATAATGTTCAGTTCGACGTGAAACATTTCATTCAGTGCGACATAAACCCTGCAGGAAACGACTGTCCTGATCACACCACCTCAGACATCTCACATGTCATTCTGAGCCAGCCAATATGCGGAATACCAGCAGTAAGTTCATGCTAGTCATATATGGTTTTTAATAGCTAATTCGCGCTCTTGAAAACCCAAGCTGTGTAAAGCTGCCTTTGAAAGACACGGTAATGCCGAAAAGAAAAATATAAAACACTACGTTGCAAAGGGTGGAATATCGACAGAACCCTCCTCGAGGAGAGGTGAGTGAATTCCTTCTGCACGCAGAAGACTACCCCGCCTCAACCAAATACAGATAATGCGTGTAAAGGGGCAATGAATTCTCCTTATTTCTGTGAGTAATCTCTGGAAACAACAGGACTCAAGGCAATGGTAGAATGTCCTACATTCTTCTTGCAGAGTTATTGAAACGTTATCCCTCGTCATTTACGAAAAATCAAATGAATAAGAACATAAAACACTATTATTTTTGGTCCTGCATTTACTACCTCCCTCTATACCAAGAGATATCGCTGAAAGAATTTCATTTCAGTTTGAAATTCATTCAAAATTGAAATTTTAGAATATTTTTTCCAATAATTATGGATGAAGAGGTAACCGTCTAGTTTATAGCCGCAAAAGAAATTAACAGTCACATTATCCTTCGAAATCATACAGGTAATCACCCTACAACACTATCCCCTGGGTCAAGCAGCTATGTAAGAAGTGGAATTTCTAAAGTGTTAGATTAGTGCAAATAAGAAAATTTATCTTGTTTGAATGTGGTCACATATAACAAAAGACAACGTAAGTAAGGTGTAAATTGCGCCAAATCGTTTTGATTATTTGCCTAATTGCTCTATAAGTCTAATATTTATGCATAGATGCCTGAATGTCTTGGGGCATTTTCTGGAACATTCTGCCGTGGTATATAACGGAGCAGTGAGGCAGTCTGGTGCTGTAAAGATATTAAGCATTAAAGAGGGAACTTGGGTATACCCAATTTCCATATGCATCTCATGTTTTGGATTTTTATTTTAAACGGTTTAAAAAAGACGCCCACCTCTCGTCTGTTCCACTGAACTGTATCACGGTAATCTGTATTCTCTGACTGAACTGAGTAACACATTTCTCTTAAAACTAATCATATTTAACAGCGATTATGATCGTCATCATGTTCATCGAGGAATAGTCATTTCCAACAGGAAAGGTAATGTGAACCTTACTCACAATCCAGAAGCAACAAATAGGAAACACGATTGGTCATCCTAGAAGGTATGGTCCATTCCTTTGTATGAGAGCAGACCTTGGCGTGTTTGCGTTTGTGTTAAATATTCTGTAGTCAAGTGCTAGGACAATATTGTCACAAGGGAGCCATAATAGAAGCGCTGTATATAGAGATGCAGATATGTTTGAGTTTGTTCTTTAGTAAACTTTTCTGATGGCAGAATAAAGAAAATTACCGTGTTAGGCTTTAGTTGCGGTATTAGACTAAAGGTCATTCAACCATTATTGATCTCAATGTAAAACGAGTATAACTGTTAACGTTCACCGCTGTCTGTCAGATTAAGCCTTGAGGTAATGTGGCATCATACGACGGTGCATTATCTGAGGAATTACCCAAAGTGAAAACGAAGTGCATTTGGGAGACATTTTTATATTTTCAGTCTGCAATTGGCTCTCTGCGAGGACGAAAAGCATCGGGGAAGATTAAAATGGTAAAAACTAACGTAAATTCGATTAAAGTTGAAAGCGTCCCAGGCGCCATGCCCGAGAGGCCAAAGGAAGTTTGTCTAATTCTGCACACCTTCCGTCCAATCATGCGAATTTTTCAGCTGTGTGGATTAATGTATTATTTCCCAGCTTCGCACGATCATTCACTTTGCTCTCGGACATCTGAAGACAGGCTGAGACGGAAAGTATCTGGAAGGATCCCGCGAATACTTTACATGGTGTTTTTGTATGTTCTCTGCTTGTTTAATATGGTGAGACAGGTAGCGTGCGTGACAGTCTACGGGATATCCACTAAAAGTGGCGAATCCTTGATCTTGCTTGCAATGGCTTGTGAATCTTTGGCCACGACTATAAACGCTTCGTGTCTGGTTGTGAGGCTTTCTTTGTCACTACCAAAGTTCTTTGGACGTTTGTGTTTCATGCATAGCAAATATGACATGAGTGCAGAACTCAAGAAGTTCCGCAAATGGAGCACTTGTGCATTGGTGCTCATCGTTGCTGCTGTTGCAGTGGTGAACATTTCTTTGATCGCCTTTTCTGTCACGACGATATTCAGCAATGAGACGAGCAGTGTCTTTTATCTCTTAACCTGTCCCTTTAAAACCGGTGAATTTGTTGCACTAGATGTTGGCTTAATTTGCTGGTCCATCGTGACGAGCTGTTGTTCCTTTCTGACTTTCTGTGAGTTTTTTGTAGCATATGCGGGGTTCTGTTACCTTTCCGGCACACTTTTTATTAAGCTGGCAAAACGGTTGGAAGATATGAGTGCTGAGTTCGAGGACCAACGTGATTCAGATGACAAGCGAATGGACGAGATCATAGAATTCCACCAGGACGTCTGTGAGTTAGTGTGGGAGGGCAATTCGGCTTTTAATCACTACATCCCGTGCTTGTACATCTTGACTATTCCTTCCATTTGCTTTGTGTCCAACGCTCTTCTGCAACTGTCCAGTGCGTCTCACTACTTAACATTGTCTTTGAGTGTAGAGATTGTGATGATCAGCGTTCTCACAACCACCGTATGGACTGCAGCTCTGGTCAATTCCAAGGTAATTATGTGCGTGGGTCTGACGGCCCCTTTACAGTCAAAGCGAAGGGTAATTTTGGGTAAATAACTATTAGCGGATATTACTCTTTCCTTGCTACCTGACACAAAAGTATAAAGCAAATTATTTAAATCAGAAATTCCGACAATACATCTAAGCTCAACGTGGGTGCCGTCGTCATAAGACTGAAAGAAACACTGTCAAGTACGATGTTAAACCCCAAGCACTCACTCACTCAATGCGGATGAAATGTATTAGACAGACGGTTACACGGAACTGTCAATACATAAATTTCGTTTAAGTATGATTATTTTTATGGATTTTCAAAGCCTAACGGACTTTGTAAAAGTCCCTTGCATGTAGCAAAGTGAGTTGCGCCTGTCACCTGTGTAGAATCATTCGCCATCTAATTTGATTTCTTATTGTACTCAATAATGTTTCACTCAGTTTCTGAGTAATGGTAATAAAATAACTGAAGCAAAACACATGTACTCGTTAAGTAAGCAAAGTCCAAAAGTTTCACGCAATCAGTTCCTACACTCTGTTGTTAGTCTGTCACTGGCGTAATGCAAGTGTGTTTGGTTTCCAAGTGTGTTTGGTGCAAAGTGGGTTAAAACCTGGTTTTACCAGGCGTTCGTAGAGTTACTTGCCCATGGAAGCTGCCATGGCGAGAAATGTGGGTTGCCACAACAGCTACATGCTTGTGGATTTATCTCCACAAGGCCTTCCTAAAATCGTTCCCAACTTGCAAGAGACATGTTAGCCACATTCGTATTCCATATGTCTGTACTCAGTGTGTATCCCTGCTCACCTTTGTTACAGGCTGCTACAGCATGGGAGAGGCTATCCCGTCTGAAGACAAAGGGATTATCAAGCAGACAGTTACATCTGGTATGGGTACTATTCTTACACCTACCTTGAGTTAAGAATACCAACAAAAACTTCGTTCAATAAGTAGTGGCATGTCCCTCATAAATAATTTTTTTTTTTTAAGGTCAGACACTTCGCCTATAGCTCCGTTTTCTGCCTTGAATCTGCAGCCAGAAATAATAGGTTCATTCGGCTGGATAGTAGATGAATATTAATGAGAATATATTATCCAATCTAATAGAAGTTCCTCTAATTGATGGCCATCAAATTCAAAGCAACTTCAAGGATGGGGACAAAACCGGCAGATACGAACATATGCTGAGCTGCTGTCATATTAAGGGGTGATGTCATGATGCTGCTTGAAGCGTTCGATTAGGGAGATATAATAGTATTAAAGGTCTTTATCATTCAACAAGTCATCGTGTGATCGCAGAGGTAAGATCAGAGCGAGAGGGGCCATGCTTAGTTAACCGCTAAGCTTTTGAATGAAATGTTCTATGTAGGATACCGTGCTGGGGAATAGTTACATGGTTCGGTTAACTTGTAATGATCCCCCACCATGTGTTTAAGAGCCTTCAGTGCATTTGATTGGCAGGCGTGAAATTCACTGCGTGTATAAATTCTTTGCCAACCCGAGCAGGCAAGTATCTGATTGGATAACGATGACGGCTTTTCAATTTCCGGTTGGAGTATATTCGCCTAGTCGCTTGATTAAGGCAGAAAACGGAGTGTTATACGGGTAGCGATGGAAGGAGTGTCTGGCTTGATATAATGAACATGTGCAGCGCAGTGTAGCGATGTTGATAGAAATTTACTAGAGACCCAGTGGGATCAATGATCCATAAAGGAGTGTTGCGTTTCCGTTCAATTTGAAATGTTCCTATTCCCAAAGAAGATTTTCTTTGGATTGTTTTGTTTTTACCAACTTCGTACAGACAAAATTATACTGTGTAGCGTAAGCTGAATATAAGGTTTTTCCTCACTATTAAGATTCATTGAGATCTTTTAACTCTAAGGTATGTTTTAGAATGTTGGCCACAACATTTACAGGACAAAAGTTTTTTTCAAGAACTTAAACTTGTTGTTGGATTATGCTTTTTTTCTTTTGCAGACTTGCTTCTTTGCTGCCAAGTTGAATTCGTCCGCTGTTGGCGTTAGGTTCTTCGACTTTTTCATCATTGACAAAGCTCATATTCTCACGGTAGAGTATGTTGTACATGAATACAATCAAATAGCCATAGAATTTGTATATACGGGGACTGTTCGCTTATATTAAAATGCGCTTTTATCTCCAGAATTTCTCAGCATTTATTTAACATTTATTTTATTGGATTTCAAACAGGTTGACCACTTCAGCTTAAAAGAATAGACGACATTTAAACAAAGTACTACAAATAGTAAGTTTTTTTGCATTTTTTTCAAAGGGGACTATTGGGACAATACTGAACAGTTGTAGCTACACGGCATCTGACGGCTATGTTGTATGCTTTCTACGAGAACCAATATGTAGTAGAGCTCTTGTGTCCGTATTTAATGTGGAAAAATAACGGTTGTATCATGCATAGCAGCAAAAGAAAAATCTCTGACGTCATTGGGCTTCAGCCTGTTCAATATGGCCCAAAACGTCTATTAGAACACATCAGTCTTTATTTCCATTTAATGGAGGTAAAAATGCCAACAATTACTGAAGACCATATTTGGAATCGGTACAGAATGACCTTTGAAAAGATGTGTACTTTGTATAAATGTCGTCTGTTTTTGTGAATGGTAAGATAATATACCATATTTGCGATTCCACTGTTTTACGTACTTTAAAAAGAGAATTCATGAAGTTGACCCATATTCTAGGTTTTGTTTTTGATAAGTTTTCACTGGTATGGAAACTGTCTAGTGTTAAAAGACTACTGACTCCGAATCCGAAGTGAGAAAAAACACGTCAGTTCGTGGACGGGTATCTGTCAAACCATATTGGTCATGGATAGACGGTGTTACGAACTAAGAAGAAATTGTTATAAACAGATAGACAGAAATAAACAGATCCAACTGTTAATCTCCTTTTGGGTTACAAAATTTGGGATAGAAAACTTGGAACAATGATTGAAAAGCCTTTTTGATCACAGTTAGCCCGCGCACTTGGGAATGATCATGCGCGGTGTGGGGATGCTTAAACGGGTTCAAATATATTTGCTGTGGAATACATGTATAGATGCCAAGTTGTCTTTTTAAAATGTCTTTTTGGCTAGTTTTTTGCGAGTCAATTTTCGACAAGATTAAGTCTTTATTACCCATGGAGATTGAAAGAATAAAAATAAGACATTTACATACATCTAGTTTTATGAAGTTCTGCCTTTATCTGGTATTACGTACCGTCATATGTCGCACAGATTTGTTGAATGAGAACGGCCCAAATGTTATTTCATTCCACCATTTCTACAATTCGCACAATTCAGACACGGAGTATAACATTCAGATAGTAAAATTTTCATTGCATTGTAAAATGTCGAGACTCTGATTTCTTTTGTTAACAAAAATCACTTGTTACTTTCTCTTGCAGCTGTTTGGCATCCTGGTTACCTACAGTCTACTGATACTGCAGTTCGATCCTTCGGATCCTTCGGTGAGAGAAATGAACACTACAATGGGGACGCCATATTAATGGCCACATGTACAATGACTGTTCAGCGCTATTGAAAACAGCCAGGTCAGAGGATCATTACTGTAATAGATCATGGTGAACAAGAAGAAGAGGGGGCGTGGAAGAGGAAGAGGAAGCACCAACAAGCCCTCAATCAACTCCCCATCAATGTGACTTCTTCATCACCAGACAGCTTGATTCCATGCTGTAGAGGCAAGGCCTCATTTTTCAACTTATGACCAGGGGCGAGAGTAACATATTGAAGGGTCAGTCAGTAAAGTCACCTTTATGTCCTGGTCCTGCTTGGAAATATCCAATGTTTCCGTGACGCGTTTCTTTATGTATGCATGTGTGCGTGGGTTTTCTTGGTACATGTAATAAGCAATTTTTCAGGCACGAAGACGACCCTTCTTAGAATGTACATATATTCTGTGTCTTCTTACTGCAGGGCGAGTCTATGCCGCCAAAGTGCTGCCTCCACTGGAATATCATGCCGATGACACCCCACCAAGTCACATTATACTTACACCGGACGACCTATCCTGTTTCCTTGCATTAACATCTCAGTGCAGATCGCTGTTCAAGGCAGCAAAAAGTACCATCTTTAAAGTATTTGGTATGATAATTTCCGGATCTCCAGGCCTCCAGGCGGACGCTCTAACCACCAGGCAACTGCGGTGGTCACGCGTTGCTTTGGAGTGATAGTCTGTGATATCAGGCGATATCGAACATGCAGCAAGCATAAACAGACTCAATTGCAATACAATGGTATTTTACAGTATTTCAGCTCAACGCAGTTAAGATCTTGGGAATAATTTTTGTTCAACCTTGTCCTTTGTCTGTCAAAAGTCATACATTAATCTCTACATATAAGCACTACCCTTACAGTTTCCCCATGGAGGGGAGTTGGAGTGAGTTGGGGTGACGGACATGTTCCCAATGCACATCAGATGATTAAATATTTTATCTGGCTTCATATAGGAGGGGAGAGAACTCACGCATTTACAGCTACCGGCGCGGATAACGTGGGTAAAAACCCGTACGGTCTGTCACTCAAGCATCAGTATCCATGTAGCAGGGTGTAATTGAAGGGCCCAGACATATTTGATCAATTTTGTTTAGTTGCATGATGTAATGAAGAGTGCACCTCGACAAGACTGCTGTAAAAAGTTTATTTCTGTGTTCATAACAATGACAATGTGAATTAATTAGTAGAAATTCCTTTTTCTTTGTGGTCTATTTATTGTATTGGGTTTTAGAGTAAATAGGTGCATTTCCCCATTAGTGTCGACGTGTAGCTATCAAGACTTATGCACACGATGCACATTTATAAAATTTTACTACATTATTCATTACAACATTGTTAAATACCCTTAAAACTCTAGATGTTGATTGTTGAGTGTATAAAAAAAAATTTGTTCTTTTCTTTCCTGTATTTTTGGTGGCTTGGCTGTGTATTTAATACCGGATGAGGATCGAATGTTGCTGTTATTACAATACTACAAGACTTAAAGCGAACACATTAGAAGCTTAGGCTAGGCTCTAAAAATATTTACCTTGTTCGCTTTGTTAATCTTAGCAATTTGTCTTAAATTAAGGAGACATCGTGGCCCAAAATTTGGATTTTTCAACACATTTTAATTGCTACGTCTTACCGCAGTTTTGCAGTTCCTTCATAAACTGAATAAGTCAGGTTGAAATGAAAAATATTCATTGATTATGTAGCTTGTACGAGCCCGGAGAAGTCCTGTCGTTATTTGAAATCAACACAAAGAGGTAGGGCCATCTTGCCTCAATGACAATTCAAGCGAAATGACCCAAGCATGTCTGCAGGCGTTCGGGATGAGTCGGTATTGGCTACACGAACTCGGATAGTTTCTAATTTTGATACCCAAACACCCGTAGAGTACAGCAGCTTAACCAGCATTGAGAAAAGGTTACCAACAATCTTCTCATTAAACTATGAGAGACACGTGTCTGTTCAACGTTCAACGCCGTAACAACAACAGCAACATTTGCACCCACTTATCGAGCGGTAGTTTGGCGAAAAGTGGCCACCAATTACAACTCAAGCCTTGCTTGTCAACCTGCTTAACTCTCTTTCACGCCTCTTTTTAGCCGATCCTGTTGCAAGGGAGCTGGAAGTTCTTCTTTTGACGCCGATCATATGTGAGAGAAAAAACAATGCGCTAAGAGATGCAGAGAGACCTAATGAAGGTCGCTCTAAGCCAGTGCTCTAGAAGTTGGCCACAACAGCACAGCACACTTTTCCGAATTAATTTGGTCGACACTTTGATTTATTTACGGATATTATTGATGGGCTGGTAAGCCGGATTGATCAGGGCATACCAGCTTACTCTGGTGCACAGGTGACACATACTCAACAATGTTTCAGCATTATGGCGACGCGAAGGTCTTAGAAAGTAGATATGCTGTATCCCCTCGCGACAGAACGTGTCCATGCCGCCAAAGTGCTGCGGCAACTGGAGCTTCATGCCCAATACACCAGACATGACATCCCACCCAGTCAGGTTATACTGACACCGCACCGATTGGTCCTGTTTCCTTGCTTTCTTTAATCAAGTTTGATTTAAAATTGCCATCTGGGCTGATCAGAGGCACAAGCTCCAACTAGCAGATCACCGATGCCGTCGGAGGGTCGAGGTTAAATGTCATCCAAAGACAAGCAGGTCATTACTTACAGCTACTTTTTGGTGCTTTTCATTGAGTTTTAGAAGGTACATGCAATGAAAAATAACCGCTTTATTCATAATGTTATGTTCGACGTGAAACATTTCATTCAGTGCGACATAAACCCTGCAGGAAACGACTGTCCTGATCACACCACCTTAGACATCTCACATGTCATTCTAAGCCAGCCAATATGCGGAATACCAGCAGTAAGTTCATCTTAGTCATATATGGTTTTTAATTTGTAAATCGCTCTCTTGAAAACCAAAGCTGAAAGACGTGGTAATGGCGAAAATAACAAAATAAAACACTATGTTGCAAAGAGTGGAATATCGTCCTTCTCGAGGAGATCGGAATGACGATCCCGCCTCAACCAAATAAATGCTTACTTTAATCTTCAGCTGTCGAGTTGTTCAAAACTTGCTTTGAATGATTTAGTAATGAGCAATCAGTGAGTTTCTGTTTGCCACTGGTTGAGCATGTCTACTGAGACAGGGTAGACTATCCCAACGTAAGTAATCGCCAACCAGCCACGTTAAGTGTCGGCTTGCATTCTTATCGATGATGATAGCTTTTCGAAATGGCTGATGGTTGGCAACGACACTCTAAATAAATGTTTTCACAAGTTTTTGTTTTGAGGTTTACTTTAATTTTGAGTTGCTTTTCCTTTAAGGCTTGTTGTACTACACTTGGGCAACTTGGTAAGAGACATGGCCGGCACTGTATTTTGTGGCTGGTGAGACGTTTCAAAATACTATGAGTGATTCATTACAAGGACAAAAGCAGGTTGAAAGAGAATCAAAGAAAGCTTAAAAATGGCCGGCAATTGTAACAGGCACGCTGTTACACACAATCAGTGAAGATAGGAGTATCTAAAAGATGGGTATAAGCAGTTGAATATTGTGTTGTATATGCTCGTTTACGAAGAACTAAATTTCATCAACAACGGATACACGCGTTGTGCTCAACGCAATCTTGGCTAAAAATCACCCAAAGAAACAGTTCTTGGCTGAGCACCAACTTGGGGAATTTCCCATCTGGATGGTTATGATGTCTTGGGTATGAACCAAGCTGGTCTTCCAGCTTCAACGCATGGGTCAATACGCAATGGGATACAAACGGAGAGTGCATCACAAAAACGTTAATCAAACAGTTTGTCCCTCGAAGGGCCCAGTCAAACAGCCAGTCAATTAATATAACAGTGACTCAGGGTTAGAATCGCCCCTTCGCGTGAAAGAAATCAACAACAAAATAATATCAATATTAGTTTCAAACCTGGCTTCCGGTCGTGTGTTGGAATGTCTGCCAGCAAGCGACGGGGATTGCCATGGGTTTCAGTCGTGTTATGCCCCGTTTCAACCAACCATAAAGCAGCCGCCGCTGTGTAAGTTACATATTCAAGAGTAAAGCTTGAAGCTCCAATGAAATAAATAAACAAATAAATACCAAATTTTATGAAGTTTAGGTATTTTAATGAAGATAGCTGAGGACAGCACCTGTTTCTTACTAGGGGAATTTTTTAAATTGGTCTTATCAGAGGCGGTTTGTGTTATTCAAGATAGTATTTTGTATTGTATTTCATGCTAGCTAGGGCGTGGAAACCGAAATTCGTTTACCAACCGTCAACAAAATGCGGGTACCGGGTCAACAATCGCAAGTCCAGTTTCCAAAACGACAAGTAACACAAACCACCAATGAAGTAAGACAATATATAAATATAAAATTAGGACGGATTCAGCCAAAAAGAAGCAGTCAACAGTTTTCATTGATGACGGGAAAGACGTGATGAATGTTCTAGGCGGATATATAAAATCATTATCCAAATCCTGTACTATTTTAGTATATACGGTGTCGATAATCAGCTATGTATCTCAGTTGCGCTTTTATGGCAACTGTTCATATATCCAACGATCATACTCAACACGATGAATTTACGGCCCCTAACCCCTAGTTAAGAGGAATAAGACACAAGTCCCAGACATTCTGAAGACTCCGTCCCTATTTACCAACAAGACAGGCAGGCTCATTGTAAAAAGACACCTTGCAACTACATGGGAAATCGTTCCCCCGACGCTTAGGCAGATATCCACCCTGCTCAAAGAAACATATTCCCGAAATGACGCAAGGGCCTACCCAGTATTCGGTTGGAATCGATACATTTCCTGCCGATGAAATAAGGCGGCTAAAATTTTATTGTAGGTAATCATTAACTTTCATACTGTGTTTGTTTTAAAATACATCTGCAGATTTAAGCAAGTCGGACATTAGCGTATACTTGGTAAACTATTAAACACATGTAGGTGCCTGTCCCCTACTACATGCTGACACCTAACACATGACAGCACAATGACCAAAGCCTCCCACCAATGCGGTCGATGTGAGTTCAAGCCCAGCTCATGCTGGCTCCCTCTCCGGCCGTACGTGCAAAGGTCTGCCAGCAACCTACGGATGGTCGTGGGTTTCCCCTGGCTCTACCCGGTTCCCTCCCACAATAATGCTGGCTGCCGTCGTATAAGTGAAATACTCTTGAGTACGGCGTAAAACACAAATGAAATAAATAAATAAAAATACTAAAGAAAGAAAGAAAGAATGAATTACAGTATTCGAACTCTTGAATTCCTGAAGTGTCTGGATTGTAAGTCGCGCGAGTTACCTCTGGGCAAAGGGTAACAACACTTTGAAACAACGAACTATTATGGTGAATGCACTGTTGGAAGATTCGAGAAGGCATGTGAATTTTTTCGATTTACAAAAATCTGATTGAATCAACCAACATGATACTTTGGGATAGGTTACAACTCCAACTATGACCACACAAACAATTTTGGTTCCCGTAACCACATTTTTCTTATAATGGGAATTCTCTAAGCAAAACGCCTTAAAATAGAAAAATCTGCTTTTGATTTTTGATAAAACAAAAATTATGAATCAACAGAGATGGCGCATATTAATTGTACTTTACATTAGAGGAACCTTTTGATAATGAGAAATATTATACCTCACGTATTCACCGCTGGGGAGGATTTCCCGTCTAGTTGCAAGGTGTGCTTTAACAAACGTAGAGTGAAGGCGTTTGATGGAATATACTTGACAAACTAGTTTTTACAGTAATAACTCTTAATGGCGTTGACTGAAATCGTCACACACCACACAGGGTGTAACAAATGCTGCAAGGAGAGATATGTATACGCCACACGCAGGACCATTCCGTATATTGCTATCCAAGGAGGAATAATTCACAATATCCAAATCGAAACTATCCCTCTTGTCGTAATGTCGGCGTGGCAGGAAACCATTGTCGTCTTTGTACAGGTATAAATCTAGACGAGATGTACCATCTGGAGAGTCTGTAGTTTCGTTTAAATCAAGCGAAAGCATACAATCTTTCTCGCCATACAACTTTGTGGTCGTAAAAGATTCAGTGCCAAATTTAATACGTGTTGAGTTGGGTGCAAATATAACAATTAGATTTCCAGACGTTGGACTATAATTAAAAAAAAACATACCATTTTTACTCCAGTGATGTTTATTTCTATTATTTCTGACCCCTGTGTGTGTTGTATTTTGGGGCTAATGCTCTCAATACTACCACCAAAAGCTGATATATATAAAAGTACTGCGATGGTGATATCGCTGCAATAGCTTCAGGTCATGGCGTCGCCTGAACTCCTAATTGCTCTGCGGAGCTCACCACTTAACGGGTCATACCCTATCCAAAGTTTCTCTTAGAGGCATTTACGAGGATATTCCGCACTACCAGGCTACAGGCGTTTGGTTTTATTAGACATAGAATCAATTAACCCAACTGGGTTTTCCAGCGTTTAACCAAGTAGTTCATCAGAAATCAATTGCACTCATGTTGTTTATAGCCTTGTGACAATGCGGACCCATTTATTAGCCTATTTTCGTTTAGACATCATCTAATCTCACTTGCAACGTTAGCTCGGTGGTATTACAACACTGTCGATATCCAGCACGATGGGCTGAATGACGAATCAGTTATCGTGTCGCCCTACTATTACGTGCCGCAGACATCAGACATGATGCTCATTTCAGTCACAGAACAAGTATACTGTTACTTATCCGTTAAGTATGAGGCCTACTATTTTGCCCTGTTGATTGAGCCCCAAGCGAAGAAATGTTGTAAGTTTTAAATGTTACGTCTCTAATTCATTTGAAACTCTGCATATGTTAGAGTTACACGAAACATAAATATGCACTGAAAGGACGTAGCACACGGGTCAGAAAACCGAGAAGCTTATTGATCTTCCTGATATGTTTTTTTGCCCGAAAAGGCGGTGCTTTTAAGTCCTCTGGTATAAAATCAGTTAGAGTTTGTGTTTCCTCTTGCTCTGCTCATTTTGTCGAATTCATGTATTGTATTGCTCAGTTGGAATTAAACGTCCTGTTTGATCCCAATTCGATGTTTGTTTTTAGGTTTAAGTTTAAGCCTTATGCGTATTACATGCAAGGTCAGTCAGTTTTGAAATCCCGGGGCCTGACGCTTAACGAATCTTGATTTTCGTGAAGCTGTGGGTGTAAATAACATTGGTGAAGTTAAAACGCTTCACAGGTTGCACGGAAGTAAGATAAGGAGATTTGCTGAGTGAAAACATTAAAGACATCAATTTCACTTTGAATAACTTTAAAGCCTTTGTGGCAGGATTAATTTCTTTTATTAGGGCACATAGAAAGAGGTTTACTTCATGAGAATTACAAATTAATTATCCTCGCTTAATGCGAACCGTACTGTGGTACCCAAGGTTACTACTCCCGATACCCACTGTAGATTAGCCGAAAGAACATAAATGTTTGTATTCCTGACTAGGAACTGTGTGATTTTGGCAGAGTTGTTTTTTTCTCACACGTAGTATGACGACGAAAATTGTGTTTATTTGCCAATAATTAATTATAATTTTGAGTCGGCAACCAAACCAAAATTGCCTCGTAGTCCGATCAGGGGCGAACCAAACTAATTTTATTCTTCAGGAAAATAAGAAGGCTTTCTTCATATGTAGAGATGTTTATGAAGGTCTTCTTGCATAGATTTGTGGCATTTTCTTTAAGTGGTGCACATTAGACTCGCAACAGTAAATTTGGATGAATGCTTTCCGCCCAGAGTAATTTGAAGGTTGATGTTCTTTTTGGCACCGGCTTTTTAACTTTGCGACTTCATACAGGGATCACATTGTTGAATGAAGAGAGTACTTTAGTCGGTAACATCAGCTGATTATGTAATATTTTGTGCCAGTCACGACACACTGCATTTTATCCGAATCGACGATCGAGACAATATAGTTTGCCTTACGGTCGGATGTACTAACCACCCGTAGGCATAAAGTTAAAGTTAGTGGCATGAAAATGTCTTTCATATTACATGATGTTATGATTTTCATATGGGGAATACTAGCTAAAATGGTATTTTGCAGATATGTTGAAGTTAGCTTTGTTTTCATTGTCTTTCATTATAATTCGTAGTGTGCATTCTGTATCACATTATTGTATTAGGGTAATTTTGTGACTGTAGACATGTACCATTGATGTATACGGTGACCCTCGACATATTGGTGCACTGTGGGTGAAACCGTGATTCCCTGTCAGCCTTAGTTGGTGCTGCATGGTACCGACTCCAGGGGGTGCTTTCGTGTATTTCTTTCGTTGTTTGTATTTTACAATCACGTTTACATTAAGCCACATGTTCATTTGATCATGTGGTCACTCAAATTAAGCATATTAAAAAAAAAACTGTACAGTTTTCTTCTAGTTAGATATTGTATTTGTTGAATGCTGGGTTACCTTTAACACACTGGTGTCATGTAAATGTAACTGGAATAAGAAGGGTGCAATATTTCCCTACGTTGCCTCCAGTGCATTCAGGTCACATCACTAGATATAATTAAATGTGCAGCGTGTGTAGCACGTTTAATGCATTTATGAGCTAGTATTCAGATGGTAAAGGAAAATATCAACGGAAAGATGTTTTTACATATAACTCATTTATTGTTTGAAATCTGACAGCCAATACTGTGCGCTTCTCTCGAATTCATTAATCACAGGCTATTTTTTTCTTCTTTTCTTTCCCCTGATTTGTCTCCGTCCTACCATTAAGCTTTGCCTCCTTTTGAATGCAACCCGTTTAACATGCTTGCTTAATGAGAGAATCTCTATTTACGTATCAAGCACAATGACACTTTTGTCAGTTATATCGACCTTTTTACGTCCTTTCTTGCGCTTATGTGATGCCTTGATTATTTTGCCGCATTACCTGTTATGTATTTTGCGTTGTCGTGTGATACCCTATACATGTATGTACTAATGACTCCGGTACACTCTTCTGGCTTACGCACAGAAATAGCCATCCACTTCCCCGTGAGGTCCCATGTTCAAACCTAGTTGGCGCGGATTTGGTTTATGTGCATGACGTACTTTCAATGGTTAAGGTATGGTGGTTTCCATTAGGTTCAGTCGGTTTTCTTTCACCATTAATCACGTCCAAGGTTTCCAAAAGAAATAAAATGTCAATGCGTTCAGCGTAGAAAAAAAATAAATAGATATGCGTAAAGCCCGATGTTGATTAATTCGATTGAACGCCCATCTTTGTATTCGGGTCTAATCTATGACTTTTGCAAGCGCAGTTGTGGCAACCTCGATTTAATTATTTGGCAGTCTTGTGTCCAGTCAACATCAAAGGAAGAGTAGAGGAGTTTACCAATACTTCCACACATAAAAAAAACTCGTCTCTGCAATTTTCTTATAGCGTTGACGCTGTAGTCTCTTTTATTGACATTGTGTAGATTTTTCCTGTTCGAAATGGACTGGTGGATTGGAGTAATCACTAACACAGAATAGTCGACGTAGTGTGAACGGCAGGTAATTGTAGTGACGTATTCGCCACTTCTTATTTACGGAAATATTGGGATAAAACAACACGTGCCTTGCTTGCTGTCCGCACGTGCATGGGAACAGTCGGCTTTAATATCACGTGCATTACTTTCGCTCAGCATGTGTATGGAAACATCTAAAACAAGCAACATGCGTATTACTCTCTGAGAACAGTTTGTGAACATATCATGTGCTTTCCTTTGACTAAAAAGGTTAAATCCGGAACGCGTAAAATTTCCTGTTTCGTGTTCATAGTGGAGACCTTAAAAATGATTGTGCTGGGCATAAATCTGACCACAAGAAAATATTAAAAATAAACAAATTTACAAAATATTTAAAAGACGAAAAGTAATATTAGTGACGATGATTTTACAGATCTAACGTGACATTCGGACGTCTAACGTTCGCGTGATGCCTTCACCGGATATTTCTAGTCTATGGCAAACGTGTACCAACTCTTTTAGGCGTGTAGCTGTTTGACAAGAAGATATCCTCACTAGACTCATGTTCATTACCAGAGGGAAAAACCGTTATTGGCTAAGCCATGATTTTTTGTGGGGTTTTTTTTCTGTTTTTGCAACAGTCATCTGATAAAACAAAGGGTCCAATGACATGTTTCAGACCACTGCGGCCGGCGAACTTTGAATGAATGATTGGGGCTTAACGCCACATCGGCAATGTCTCAGCCATATCGTGGCGACAACATGTTGAAAGCAGGAAGCAGTGTGCAGTTTTTGGCGTGATATGACGAACACTCAAAAATCAAAATAAACCAGACGAACATATTTGAACAAGATTTAATGGCAGCATGTATTGGGCATCACATCCAACACACTCAGGAGCACCGCTGCCATGCAAGAATGACTTGTGTGTTAGACAAGAATGTCCAGCCCGACACCTCGTTAAAATTACTTGGTGTCCACGAGACATGTCAACAGTGTAAGAATTATAGCCTGTGACAGGGTGAATATCATGCAGTTCATTATATACCTGTAAATCTCATTCACCCTGCCAAGGACGACGAAAACATTTCCCAATATTAGATTTAAAGTCAGTATTTGAGATTATAATCTTAGACATGGGTTTATTAAGGGTAGCTTTAGCCTCCCTATGTACGACTGTGTTTCCTTGATTACCAGTATGACTTGATATTCAACAGAATATAATATCTTTACCTCTTTTAATAACCTTCCTATGAAAGGTGAAAATTTCAAGAATTAATGGATTTTTCATTTTATTATTCTCATACGCTAATTTCCAAATAACCAGTCACTGCATATTACAGCTTTCTGGGCATGCCCAGAAGAATCATATGATAAGGCAAGAAGTATAGCCTTCAACTTCGCCTTGTCTTTGCTTTTTTACGTTCACGTAGATAAAATATTAATTGAGGTTTGTTAAATAAGCCAGGGAGGAGACTGTGGAAAGGAGACCGGAGCTATGATATCTAGCTTGATGTAGGCTTCCACAATGTGGTCCCGAATGCGAAGACGGAACGAAGAGATCTTGTTAGGACATTTAGCATGTTTTTATACATATAATTGATTAAAAACATTGTTTTGGCAGGGGGTACTGGATGTGCTTTAAGTGTAGAAGCATATTGAAGGCCGAGTTTCACACACCTGTGATGTAAAGAATGCTCATGACCCTGTATAAGCTTTCTACCGGTGCAGTTTTAAAAGCATCAAGGCTAAGCCTCAATCGTTAACGATGGACCGGATCAAACATTTTAAGATATGATTTCCTTGCCAAACCGTAAATGACATGCCCATTGTCCAATTCAGAGCGGACCAGAGAAATTTAATAAAAGTGACCGGTCAGCACCTCAATCCGTGATAGACACGACTATATCGAGAGCCTTTGTAGATTAGGCTCTAAGCATTTTTATATGAGATATAAAAGATAATTTCTTACCAAATATAACCCCTAAAAATTCATTTTCCCCACCAATCTTCACTGGTTTTTACCCCAAAAATTTAAATTCCAGGTTTAGATGAAGTTTCCGTTTATTACAGAAATGCATACCGACATTTTAGATGTAGAAAATCTAAAACCATTGGCGACTGCCCATTGCTCGATCTTACTGAGACAAAACTGCAGTTACCTCTCGATGTTATTCATATCTTCAGCACGATAGGATAGAAGGAAATTATCTACACATAAAGAACCATCCGTTCTTTATGTTAATGTTTTAGATAACTTTTTATGCTGAACAATGTAGGAGAAAGATACTGCTCTAGAGCACACTCATCGCCTGCTCATGAGAGTCAGAATGAGTAGACCCACACCTGTACCTAAAACGGTCAGATAAAAATTCTGATGTAAATGGAAGTACGCTACCTTTTAAACCCATATCTAAAATATCTTTCAAAGGACCGTATTTCCATGTGTTGTTGTGGGCCTTTTGAATGTAGAAAAATATGGACACCACATGTTAATTATTAATAAAACCGCCTCGAATAAAAGTTTCGAAACCCACAAGGTGATCTAAAGTCTATCTACTCCACTGACGAAAACCACACTGTAATATCTTGCTAGTTTCAAGAAACCAAACAAAATCATTATTTATCATGCTTTCCATAGTCTTAAACATAGAGCTATGGAACGGTAATTATTTGCATGAGTGTGATCCTTACCCGGTTGGCGGACCGGAATAATACACGCCTCTCTTCAAGACGGAGAAAAATTACCAGTTGTCCAAATATTATTAAGTAAGTCCTTCAGAGTCTCAGATGGCTCAGATGGCAAATGGTTTAGAAATTTATAATATACGTTTCACCCGATGTCGAATGATAAACGTTCTCCAACGATCCAAACTTATTAAACGTTTTCATAGGGTTCCTTGCGGCCTTAGAGGGACGCTCCTCTATTATTCTTTTATTATTATGTCTTTTATTTTTCTTACCACGTTTAGAGGGTTTGACTTACTTTGACCTAATTTCTCTTCGGATGATGAAAATTTATCAGTTTCAGGTTTTTCAGTAAAAGTTATGTCGGTTTGTGATGATGAGCTGGCTGTGTTACTTACGGGTTTTGTTATTAGTTTCTGTGGCTGCTCAGTGCACCCCCACAGAAACAGAGAGTTTCTTGACAACATTGTTATAGGAAGATCTTGCGAAGCCATCCGAGGCAGAAACCAGACTCTTAGCTTCTTCATATGATATATTATTTTTACATTTTAGTGATATGATTTCTTTATTTTTAACAAATGACAATCATTGAAAGAGGCCATGTGGGCCCCAGTGCAATGGAAATATTTTATTGCGTTTGTGCAGTCGAAGCCTTCTTGATCTGCTTCCGCACACCTGAAAAAGGCCAATGAAGAATAATGCTTTAGACAGCAGCGCGCAGTAATTCAAGGGGGAAACTCATTATTTAGATAAAGATATCATAGGCGATTTCTCCATGGCTCCATGGCTCAGTCGGTTAGCGCGCTATCACAGGGCAATGACCCAGAAAGGCTCCCACCAATGTGGTCGCTGTGAGTTCAAGTCCAGCTCATGCTAGCTTTCTCTCCGGCTGTACGTAGGAAGGTCTGCCAGCAACTTGCGGATGGTCGAGGGTTTCCGCCGGGCTCTACCCGGTTTCCTCCCAGCATAATGCTGGCCGCCGTCGTATAAGTGAAACATTCTTGAGTACGGCATCAAATAAGTATATAAAATTAATTCTGCCTATTCTAACTGGTTTAAAATTTCATGCGTGAAATACTTATCAAATACATTAGGCCATGTGTGCCAAAATAAATAGGGTCATCGACGCAGACTGCAAAATATTGTTGCTCGTCTCGCACGAGACAGCATTTACAGGGCAGGCTATAAGAGTTTGAAACGACCCAACATGACATAGCCATACTTGGAAAATCGCAGGATATAACATTTAATAAGTTTCAGATACATTATCAGATTTCTTTGCGGAACAAAGCAAGTATTTTCATATGGTTCTGCGCAACAGTAAGTATTTACCCAATCAAATGCAGATATTAAAACTTCCCTGGAGAAAATTAGATGTTATCTTCAAAGCTGTGATAACGTACCATAAGACGTCGCTAGAAAATGAAATGTTTGTTGTAGTATGTAGTATATTACAGGATTTAAACAACTGGGCCCGATTTCATGAAGCACACTTTTAATAGCTAAGTAATCCCTTAACCACCATGACTACACACTGTGTGAAGACATGAAGTGCACTTAGCTTAAGGCTACTTAGCACTGAGTACACTTTCATGAAACCAGCCCCTGGTATTAGTTCTTGAATATAACCTCACAGTTATATATGTATTTAGACGTCCAGATACGATCTTATCTCTGTCTTACATATGACTAACTAAATATCTACATTGTTTGCAATTGCATTGGTTTGTTCGCCTTTCATAATGAATCAGAAACGTATTCAATGTTGTATCCTGTGATATTAAAATATAAATATACCATAAACACTCGTTTTCTGTAGGGTCCAATGCAAATTACATTGGCAAAACATTCCCAATCAAACAGTGCAAAAATAACATAAACAATTTCCATTCAAAATACAATAGCACAGCCACATGTAAGTTTCTGTCGAGTAATTCAGACGTGTTACAGATGGATAAGGCAAATAACAATTCTGCATGCGCGCCCTGTTCACAATATTTCTGGATACAAATAAGAAGTGCCAAGGCCATTAACATCTTTTGACATTTGATGCAATGTACTTTTGAAAGATTTGTTTAGATAAAATCTCAAAATATCCTACCATACCGCCGTAGAATAACCACCCATGCTCGTTCGTTTTTACGCAACAAAGTGCTGAGTTCGATAAAGAGTCACACCTGCAAGAATGTAGCTATAGGAGTCTATGCAAGTGCTGTACAGGTATTTTGTTGTATCTCTTCTGATGCACCTCATCTGAGCTAAGTCTGTCATAGGTAGTACCAGAACAGGGGGAAATTCTCTAATGGTTCTTTGTACGGTTGTACGGTGGAGACCAATTCACGTTTTGCCATTTTGTGGTATATGGTAGCAAACATCTCTTCGCTTCCAAACAAATCAATGCTTACCTCCCTTTCCCAATAGCTTTACCCACTCCAGTTTAGCCTGCGTAAATTCCCCCCCCCCCTTCATGAGGTTCATACACCTGATTAATACTTTTACACTGTTACTCTTGTCTTCATTTAAACATCTCATCAGTTCGGGTTTATCTAGTACGGAAACATGGACGACTGTTAGAAAATTGTCATTTGTACAAGTGTTGCCCAACACCACATCACCTTGAGTTCCCCCCTCCCCCCCCCGCTATTTTGGCACTGCTGGATAGTTTCTTACCGAGCTCTTGCTTCTTGCTAAAGCCTCTTGCTTTGCAGTACTGGTGGCCTTACTTTTCTTGTTGGTTTTTATCTTTCTCGGTTGATATACGTTTTTACGTTTCTGCTTTTTTCGCCACCATTTTTCTTCCAACGTGTCACTGTCACATTTGGAGTTTTGCTATTACATGTGGAGCATTTGCTTCTTTTAATCTGCCATTGATGAATCTCTTCAACTTTGATATCAACTGGGAGAGTCTGTGTCTGGTCGACCTTCGCAACCTTAAACTAAGACAATACACAGGCGTTTGAGTCTCTGGTTTCCAAACAGGAGGCGTCATTCTTCTGGATGGCTGACAGATTATCCATGGAGACAGAGTTACTCTTTATGTGTCGGTTTAAGTATCCTAAAAGAAGCCCGCTCCAAAGTGTAAAAATATCGAGAAATCGATCTATTTTGGGGCACTTGAGTATTTGGGCATTAAGAGTATTTTCTAAGGCGTTTAATAGTCGGTAGTTCTTGATGCAGGGTCAGTACGTAGACTTTCTCTGACATCTCTGTGAATTTCGCGGAAAAAGAAATTTAGGGTGAGGCTTCTTTAATTGAAGCATTGCTTTCTGCGACGTCTCATTTTCGTCAACAGTACTAGTAGGACTGTCTTCTTTATCCGGCATTTCTTCTGTTATGGTATTTTAGCGCTGACAAGTACGTTTGATGGCAATCTGTTGTTCATCCGTGTCAGCCTGAGAGAGCAAAGCCAAACAGATATCACGGAAGTCTTCCTTTGTTTTCTGGAAGCGTTCTTCGTTACTTTGCGGACCGCCCTGTAAAAGTTTTAGTTGTGTGGGAGACACATAGATGGATAACTGTTATGTCAGTACAAGAGCGACACGCAAAGTAGCCCCGACACATTTTTGAAGCATATTCTGATAAATGTTTTGACATCACAGTTGTAAATGCTCTTAAGACGCTTTGGATGGGAGGATAGCTTCAGTCTGTTTCTACTTTTCTGGGTCTGAAGAATGAAATGCGCGTCAAGGCCGATCGCCTGAAGAAAAGTAAGAAATGGGCAATTGATGGGATTGTGTGGTCCGTGGTAAGCATGTCAGCTACACACAATGGCGGGGACTCGGTCGGTTTGAAGACAACAGAACATACATTTTTTGGGCCAGGGATTTGTCGGATAACCTTGGCAGTGGAATCTAAATAGAAGTCCACTTTTCCATTTTGAAATTCTTTACGCACCAAAGAAACTTGAGACAGCATGAGAGTAAAAGGATTTACAGCTAAGTACTGGATGAACCCTGCATACCTGTCTCAAAGGCTTCCATCAGAGTCACGACAGGCGTCCTGCAATAGGGCTATTTCCTGAATGTAATCTTTAAGAAGACGCTCTTTTTGAACCTCTTCCGCAATGGCCTGTCGTATGACATTTGGCTTGGACAAGGAAGTTGTCTCCAAGTTCCAATGTTGCTTCATGTGGACTTGCTAACTGGTCATAATAGTAATTAACTGTACCAATGGAGTGAGCCTTCCACGCAACATAAGTTTTGTCTTGGTCAGAGAGACGGCCTCGGCTTGGTTTGTTAGTATGCGATACTTTGCCAAATAAAGTGGCATTAACTTTAACATTCTTTCTCTTCATCTCTGGTTCAGTTGTAATAGTAAAAATAATATGACATGTGCAACTTTCACGCTTATAGATCGCCTTCCCATGGAAATATGGCGCATTTTTCTTGCGACTGTTACGTTTCTTGATTTGAATCATCTTGAAAACGGAACACACAACCTGTTGACAGGTGTTTCAGTCTTGTTGATAAAACTGATGTCCAGTTGCCTCGAAGTCGTCTTTGATTACAGACTTTGCTTGGTAAAGTAGCTTTGTGGAACATCACTCACTAGCTGATAGGCTAAGCGTAACATTTCCAGATTGTGGACAAGAGTCAGAACTTGCATTATATGGGTTTGTTCTGGAAGAATCTTCCTCCTTGAGAGACACACACCCATCTGTTTCCTTTGATCTGCAAGAATTCAACCCTCCTTAAAAGTCAATACACAGGAATTATGTATCTTGATGTAGTCTACACTAGTACTACCTTTTGTTGAAATTGGACAAAAACTGTCACAGCTATAGCATCCTGAAAAGACTTTTAACATACGCTGGATGAGCAGATAACAATCAAGACATAAATGATCATCGAAACTGAAACTGAGCCAAGTTTAATTAAAATCATAGTTAAACCGTAGGAGGAGCAGCATTTTGAAAGAAGCATCAGCATATTCTGGAGGGACAGACCGACGGACAAAACTGAGTATTGACGCTATGAATTATGTACCTTGATGTGGTCTACACTCGAACTAAGCTTCGGTGAAATTGTGCAAAAACTGTAGGCGGAGTAGCTTTTGCAGAGAAATGTCAATATCTGCTGGATGAACAGCCAAACAGGCAGACGGACGGATGGACGGACGGGCGGACAACCGATTACCGGAACGGAACGCCATAGTCGCCACTATGAATTATGTACCTTGACATAGTCTACATTTGAATCATCTTTCGCTAAAACTCGAGAAAACTACATAAGAAGTAGCGTTTTGAAAATGCTATCATATTCCGGAAGAACAGATCATCGGCATTGAAACTCGATAGTATGAATTATGTATATAGATGTATTCTACACTTGAACCAAGTTTCGTTGAAATGGGACAAAAATTGTAAAAGGGGTAGCGTCCTCCAAAAGATTTTAACACACACCGGACAGATAGACAGGCGGAAAGACGTAAACCAGACAGCATGCTAGTTCATAAGCTCTCCTGGCCTTCGACCCGAGGATCCCGGTACTTTGTCAGGAAAAACCACTGGTATGCAATTATTAAATGTCCCCACACTATGTAGAGTGGTAGTCATGTACCGATGACGCCAACCCTATCAGTCACTGAATCAATAACGCATCATTCGGTAAACCAATAACCCATCATTCAGGTCAAGGAAAAAACTCCAGAAAATAATGGTTGGTGAAATGACCATTAAAAGTGTATCTAAAAATTTCTTTACTGAATTTTTTTCCAGATTTTTGTCACCAGACTGAATGCAGTTAAATGTTTTTAATACACGCTGGATTTCATGGACCGTGTTGGTAATGTGTGTGTCAACAGGGACGTCCCGGCCGACTTTTCCCGGGAAAAAGCAGATTTTTCAATGCCAATTTTTCCCATACACAGGCACACATTGCAGGAGTACGGCTCAGTTTCATTTATTTATTTATTTGACTAGTGTTTTAGGCCTTACGCAAGAATATTTCACTTACACGACGGCTGCCACCATCATGGTGGGAGGAAAGTGGGCAGAGCCCGTTAGAAACCCATGACCATCCACTGGTTGCTGGCAGACCTTCCCAAGTGGGGTCGGGGAGGAAGCCAGCATGAATTGGACTTGAACTTACAGCGACCGCATTGGTGGGAGGCTTCTGAGTGATTATACTGCGACAGCGCACTACTCGGCTGAGCCATGTAAAAAAGTTGTGGAAGCGCACAGCACCCGGTGTTCCCAGGCGGTCACCCATGCAAGTACTAACCGGTCTCAACGTTGCTTAACTTCAGTGAACGGACCGGAGCGACTCAGTTTTGTGACGTCACCGTTGATTCACGTGATGAATATGTTCCATAAAACCCACCACACAAACAAAATATTTGACTGCAATTAATTCGCTGAAAAAAAAGTTTCAGAAAATCGGTCAAGGTATTTTCAGATACAGTTTATTATGGTTTTTTCTCACCATAAGTTCATTCTGCAGGGTGTTCACCTTAATCAACAAGCCATTGTTTACTGAACGAACAACCCATCGTTCACTAAACCAATAAGTCACCATTAACTAAATAAATATTCCATAATATGAATTGAACCAGTGACTCACCATTCTCTAAACCAAAAACCCATGATTAACTACACCAGTAACCCATCATTGACTAAACAATCCACTAAACCAATAATCCATTATTCACTTAGCTAGTAACCTATCATTCACTAACTCAGTAACAAATCATTCACTAAACCAATCTATCATTCACTAAACCAATAACCCATTATTCACAAAACCAATACCCATTATTCACTAAACCAATAACCCATCATTCACTAAACCAATAACCCATCATTTAGTAAACCAATAATCTATCATTCACTAAACCAATAACCCATCATTCACTAAACCAATAACCCATCATTCACTAAACCAATAACCCATCATTCACTAAACCAATAACAAATCATTCACTGAACCAATAACCCATTATTCCCTAAACCAATAACCCATCATTCACTAAACCAATAACAAATCATTCACTGACCCAATAATCTATTATTCACAAAACCAATAACCCATACTTCACTAAACCAATAATCCATCATTTAGTGAACCAATAATCCATCATTCACTAAACCAATAATCCATCATTTAGTGAACCAATAACCCATCATTCACTAAACCAATAACCCATCATTTAGTAAACCAATAATCCATCATTTAGTGAACCAATAACCCATTATTCACTAAACCAATAATCCATCATTTAGTGAACCAATAACCCAATATTCACTAAACCAATAACCCATTGGTCACTAAACCAATAACCCATTCTTCACTAAACCAATAACCCATCATTCACTAAACCAATAACCCATCATGCACTAAACCAATAAGTCACCATTAACTAACTAAATAATCCATAATATTAACTGAACCAGTAACGCACCATTCTCTAAACCAATAATTATGATTAACTACACCAGTTACCCATCATGGACTAAACCAATCAGCGACAATCCACTAGTCCAATAATTCATTATTCACTGAGCTAGTAACCTATCATTCACTAAATCAATAACAAATCATTCACCAAACCAATAATCCATCATTTAGTGAACCAATAATCCATCATTCACTAAACCAATAACCCATTATTCACTAAACCAATAACCCATTATTCACTAAACCAGTAACAAATCATTCACTGAACCAATAACTCATTATTCCCTAACCCAATAATCCATCATGCACTAAATCAATAACAAATCATTCACTAAACCAATAATCCATTATTCACCAAACCTATAACACATCACTGACTAAACCAATAACCAGTCATTCACTAGACCAATAAATCATCATTCACTGAATCAATAACACCCTTTAAACCAGTAACCCATTAGTGAAATCATGAATAACTCGTCGGCAAGCATATGTGCGTGTGTTCGTATTGGTGTGTGTATGTGTTTGTACGTATATTAAAGTTTTACGTGGTACTTTTTCTGAGCTTTGCTGTCATAGAGTAATGTACCGCTTCTCTTGTTCATGAAAAGATTCATGAAAGATTAAATGTCAGAGTCCATGTTGCCAAAGAACCTATCCGTCACTTCAGCGATACCTAATAGGCCTGTAATTTAATAATCCATCAGTGCCTTTATAAATAGCAAAGTAAACCGCTATGTCAATAAAGAACCACTTAATGAAAAAAAAATAAACAAGGAAAGAATTTGCTTTATTTCTTATGAAGTTAAGAATAAAACTGGTTATTGGTATTTATAATACTGAAATTTACACGATGGTCTATTACGGTCATAAAGTTCTGCCCAGATGGCATGTTTTGCAACAGTAAGTTCTCCAATTGCAGACCTTCTACATTTCGAATGTATGCATGCATGTAGATTGCACATTCAAAGGCTCAAGCTATCACTATTTGAGATCACGCAGGAGTTTAATCTGGTAATTTGTCACGGTAGTGTCCAGTACTTTTGAAAGTTTATGATTCATGAAAGATTAAATGACTGAGTGACTAAAACTAGTAATAAACTGGTGCCTCGTTTCAGCAGTCATACGGGCTATAAACAGCAACCATGCAAAGAGACATACAAAAAGCAACTCCAGCACGAAAAATGTAAACCTTTATCAATCTGTCACAATCTGACGATCGTAGAACCTCCTTTGGTATGCGACTGAAGGGTTCGTGTGAACTTTAAGGAAAGCTAAACAGCGCAATTGGCGACATGGGCATCAGTGGCTTATTGCCATGCACCAAACTAAAAGCTAACGCGCAGCTAGAGCGAGAAAAATCCACAGATCCCTTGTCCAATGCCGGGTAGTGAACCCGAACCTCATGCGTTGTTACCATTGAGAGACAAGCGCCTACAACTGGAAATCTTTGTCCCGATTGCGCATGGTGAGGCAATACGGTGTGAAACCGACCTAATAAAATAGTGTCTTTATACGGGTGGCATCAGCTGTGAGAGAAAGAAAGCCAAACTCATTCCGTTTTCTTGAAATGCACAACTCCTGGCGCTGCGGATCACCCCTAACGTAAGATACCAGGTCCTTTAATATATATATATATATATAATGTCCTTCTAACGGATTAATGCTTCGGATGCGGCGTTTGTTTACACATGCGCACAGGAAATAATCACTGAATAATCAGTCAGCAACACGAGCAATAACAATCAGCAACCTATCTGTGATTTGGCTCTTACACAATGAATACTTTATATCAAATGAATGCATCAGTCTGATGAAGTGAGACTGTGTGGACAAATATTTCATGAAATGTCTCATTATTGGAATATTACCTTTTCGGTTTTAAAAACTATGGTTCATAAAGCCATTGAGTGGAAATTTACATGTAGAGCTTGATCAAACAGAAAGCAGCACATAATAAATAAAGACTAACCTTCCTCTTTATCCTTCCCATTGTGCTATAGTATTGTGGAAGTAAGAAGAAATAACAGACTATGGTTTAAGCATGGTTTAGAGGGTCAGAAAAGAAAGCGTCCGAAAATCTATTTCTTCGAGAAATAACATATTGCTAGATGATATTTGGGTGACAGAAGGTGATGTGAATTACACGTTTGTTGAAGATTTTTCACCTTTTCATATACACATACCTGCCGCATATTAATGCCATATTTATAGTATATATTTGTATATCACATTCCTCTCTCTCAGACGCCAGTTTCGTCAATATATTAAATCTAACTTGAATAAGGTATACGTCCGATTATTTCCGCTCACAGATCCATAACAGCAAGTGCCTCTAATACGTCAAAAAACTATAGGTAGACATGAAATGACTTTCGGATTTACAGCTTTCTCAGTGCGTTTTGCAGAAACCAGCGCGGTGCTAGTCTCACAGATTGATATTTTCGTCATTCGCGTGAATAAGGGTTTTTTCCGATCTACTTCCTGTCCAGGCCCAGAATCAGATATGACTATTGAAAGAAGAAATACTGAAAAGAACTTGTAGGCAAAACCTAAACAAATAATAAAACAAATAATAGAATAAACAAATAGATAATTCCACAGAAACTTTCATGCTAATTCTAAGTATAGCTTTCAATTTTTGTCTTGGTCACACTTATTCAATAATAACAATACACATATAAGGCTTAAGGATCTTTGCTGGACATTTTTAGGTCCCACTGAATAATGTGAAGCACAGCGACATCAAGGACTGTTCTTTGCCTTCAAGCATGTCTTATTGCTAAGTTTCTACATTCGTCACAAATATTGGTGCAACACTGTAAGTATATTTGTGTAGAACATGGCTCTTAGAAGACACTGAGTCACCAACAGCGTGTTGTAGCGTAGCTTGCTTCTACATGGCCGTCAGAAGACACTGAGTCACCAACAGCGTGTTGTAGCGTAGCTTGCTTCTACATGGCCGTCAGAAGACACTGAGTCACCAATAGCGTGTTGTAGCGTAGCTTGCTTCTACATGGCCCTCAGATGACACTGAGTCACCAACAGCGTGTTGTAGCGTAGCTTGCTTCTACATGGCCCTCAGATGACACTGAGTCACCAACAGCGTGTTGTAGCGTACCTTGCTTCTTTATGTCCATTACTTTACTCACATGTAAAATATAAAATAGAAAAATAACAACATGGAAACTATGCTTAAGGCTGGCACGTAGTTGTCTTTTAGATGATATGTATACTTATTTCGTGCTCAGGTTTGATGAGTCTCCAACAGGACAATGCAAACGCCAACAGTTACGATGCAAACATTTCCACGTAAACCTGATCCCCCGTCAACGCCATGCAGGCGCAGAGAAAATGTATTAACTCCATACAGAGAAATCACCTGTTGCTGCTGTTGTTGTTGTTACCGGCAGGATATTTTACAAAGAAAATACCGAGCTATCGTGTTTTTTAAAGAAAATTTAACCCAAACGAAAATAAAATCATACATGTCTAGAGAAGGCTGGCCAACACATGTGAAAACAAGAGAGCAATAACCTAAGTTACTCAGCCTAAACATGAGACCAACTAAACAACTGTCAGGATGAATTTACCGATACGATACTGAAGGCATTCAGTGGTTCACATTTAACTAAATTTTTTTACATTAAAAAGTACAGTTTTGAACTCCATATTACTCCCGTGACATTTGTGACTAATCAACTTACTGTGTGCAAGTCTTCTAAACACAGTTACAAAAGACCTGCAACGGTTTAGCGATAAAATTTGGACAACACGAGGAAAGTTTTAGTCAGCTGTGCTCATCTCTTACAGTAAACATATAATCACTCTACCGGCGAGTTGTCTGCAGTCCTACATGTTGTACATCTTTGGGTGATAAAGGATATCAGCCTTTGATTCTGATTTAACTTCATATGTTTAGATTGTATTTTAAAGGAAAAGCGAGTGATTTGGTGAATGTAGCTGTAATCTGTTATCTAAACATCTGTAAAATACTGAAAGTTCATTATTGCGATACAGAATGCGTTAATTTAAAAAATGTACAGAAAAATATATACATTTAACTCTAATACCATATCATAGGTGGCCCAAAGGGTTTCACATCTCTTCAAGATATACAAATTAACTGGAATTCAGCGAGGAAAAATTACGTGTATCTTACCTGATTCCTATCAGCTGAAAGAGACATTCCTAGCCACGTGTCAGGCACAATGTATTTGACATATATTTTCCGGTACTTGCAGGTTTCAGTGACCATCCCCATGTTATTTTCTCACTCGCCTGCTCTGTCGCGCCTGGCACAATAGTTCTTTAATAGATCACTTCGCGAAAAATAGAGAGGTGACTGCAACGTTACATCGCCGTTCGTACTACGAACTACGTACTACGTTAAAACTACTGCTCAGTTTTAATTCCATAGCAGATAATGAGGTCAATGTTTCATATGTGTGGTCCTAACACACAAATCACATGTAAAGCATAGATGTAAGAAATAAAATTAAATAATGATTAATGTTGCTTTCTCTTCGTGTGGGACATCTGCATATTTTTATGCACGTAGCTTCAAGTTTCCCCAGTTGAGGGTTCGTGGACGTAAAATCAGAGTGCGCTAATGCTGCCAGTATCTAACATACGTAGAAAATAAAATGACCAGCATAAAAGTTTCCTAGTTAGGGAGTCGTAATCAAGTTTGCCAATGACAGTCATAAAATGTTTTATAAATTTTCGTGACATATGTCCTAGGTGAGAGTTAAGATTCGTATTCAACACCTTGCTCCATGTTGTCAGAATTTCGGATTACACATAAACTTTGATAGCAGAAATAATGGATGTAATGTGTATATGGCATCAGTTACCCAAGGGTCATAGCTATGGTTAAAGAGCCCAGAGAGCTTTCGGGACGTGCATCGGGTGTGAGAATTGGGAACTATGTACATCACGTGATAGACCATACGAAGTTTGATTGATGTATAAAACTCGAAGCTTGTATGTGTAGTATTCATGACGATATACTGTTGACAGTTATTCAGACAGTTATTTGCAGAGGCGCCCTCCTGGTGTTCAAATTTGGAACTATGTACATCACGTGATAGCCCGAACTAAGTTTACTTATTGGAAGAAAATCTGAAGCCTGTACGTTTAGTATTAAGTAAGATACAGAGTACAGTTATTCAGACAGTTATTCGCAGAGGCGCCCACTGGTGTTGAGTTTTGGAACTGTGTACATCACGTGATAGCCCGTATGAAGTTTGTTTACCAGACTAAATTTGAAGCCTCTATCTGTAGTATTAATGATGATACAGAGTAGACAGTTATTCAGACAGTTATTCGCAGAGGCGCCCCCTGGTGTTGGAATTAGGAACTATGTACATCAGGTGATAGCCCGTACGGTTACTTATTGCACTAAACTTGAAGCCTACACGTTTAGTATTAAGGGAGATACAGAGTAGACAGTTATAAAGACAGTTACTCCCAGAGGCGCCCCATGGTGTTGAAATTGGGAACTATTACATCGAGTGATAGCCCGCATGAAGTTTCCTTAATGTACCAAATTTGAAGCCTGTATGTGTAGTATTAATGGAGATACAGAGTAGACAGTTATTCAGACAGTTATTGGTAGATGCGCCCCCTGGTGTTGGAATTGGTAACTATGTACACGAGGTGATGGCCCTTACAAAGTTTGTTTACTGGACCAAAGTTGAAGCCTGTATGTTTAGTATTAAAGGAGATATTGGCTAATACATCTTTATCTAAATAATGACCTTTGAATAGCCAATCCTTAACTGCGAACCGCTTTCTAAAGTATTATACGTGGAATGGTCAAACCTCTGGCAGGACGTACACCGAGTCGAGTTACGAGTACGCAACTTCATCCTCATCCATCCAACAAATACAGACTTTGGGAGAGACGGTTATTAAATGTTATGATGTATGTATTTGTTTTTATAAAGATACCGTATCCTTTAATTACAAAATGTCTGACGTTTATTACGCCGTGGACTTTGAGTTCCTCTGTTATTTTTTGTTCTGTCATAACATATAGGTACGGGTAATGCCGTGAGAGCAGTTTATTATGTGTGGCAAGAGAAACAGCCTGTTCCCCAATATGTCTAATTTACCCTAAAATGATGTATTGTTGATTTCTGAAATAATCTATCAGAATTATACCGTACTTAATTTTCTTAATTTGATTTACAGTTCATGTGAAGCTTTGTAATGTTTTTTTTCTATAAAGGGATCGATTTTCATCTTCACCTTACTTTCATTTTTATTAGATATCACCAGAAAGGATGGGAATAATTATTTCCCGATTCTTTACCCAGTGATATCTCGTTTTTCCCTTTTTTTACGCACAACTGTCGAAGGCTGTGATGAGGACATAGACCCACAAGAAGAAAGGGAATTAGAAGAAGACATAGCAAACCTATTCATGATTCATGGCGCCGTGTCTCTCACCCACCCCGGACAGCCAATTACATGCATGACGAAACCCCTCCTACCAGTAACGAGCAGATAGAGACACGAGAGTTCCACGCCAACCTCGATAAGATAGATTTTTCGCTCATATTCAAGCAGGTCGAATCTAACAATTTAGAAACAGCCCACTCGATTGATCCTACAGCCGGCACCCAGACATCCGAACATCTCACTAAAAACGTCCAACACGGAAAGTGGTCAATTTATATTAGAGCGAGATATATGAAAGATGATATCTTGATATCTGGACTGGCGTGGCCAGCCGATTAATCGGAGCGGGCCCTCCGACCGCCCGTATTTGTATAAGTAAGTGCCGAAGTGGAATGTTGGGCGTTAGGATCTCCCAAGACCAACCCGCCCTCAGCCACCAGGATCCAGTCCTCCCTCGTCACGGGTCGCAACCCACGGCAAACAGGTTGCCCCTTTTAATCGCCTTCTACGGCGCGGAACCACACGGGAGAGCCCTAGGTTAGTCGTTTCGCACGACAAACTTGCTTAGAGAACTAGGGTACTAATCTTTTCACCCTGAGGACCCCGCGGGAGAGCGAAGTTTGTTGGGCATGTGTAATGTCATTTTTATTCAGTGTTTTAGGATGAACTAATCTTTTTGCTGAGATCGATAAATCCTGCTGAGGCTTCTACTAATAGAAAGTGTAAGTAGATCAGACTACAGCCAAAAGATGATGGATTGGGGGTGCGATATTGCTATGTATATACATCAAGAGCAAGTGGGCATGCCAGATATGTATATAGTGTCCAGAGAAAAGAATTGCTTGTGAGGAAATTTATATGAACAGTTACACATCCCTTTATATAACGAATGGCCAACAGTCTTGTTGTAAACATGTATGTTTAACGTCATCCGGAACACCCTCGATAAGTTACATTGTTTATCAAATTGTTGTCGTTGTTCTGCGTGTCGTACGTGTAAGGTTATGTAAGGACCACACCTAACCCTTGACAGCATCGAGCCATTATATGTACACTGAAGACGTCAGACCGAGTGTCGAGGTTCTAACATGATGAGCCTCACTTGTGGCATCTGTAAAGAAATATTCCAGTGAACCAACAAATGAGACGCTTTGACACGTTAGTGTTTGAAAAAAGGAAAACGGAGGCGTAATCTGAGAGCCTTTGACACAGTTAGAATGTGTAATTGTTGTACTCATCTTTGTTAGAGAATATATGATTCGCTGTCAGCGCAAGGATGTACGTCATCGGTCAGCTTCAGTTCCGAGGAGCTCAGACAAAACACATTGTCGTTATACCAGTGATTTTATCAGTTCGTCATACTGTAGGGGTGACTGTGGCATATTTGTTCAGTTCAGATACATGCAGCATGATACTGGATAGGCAGAGCAAACGAGCTGTTGTCATTACAGGATCTGTTTCAAATGTGCACGGTAGCTTGGCATCACACGATCATATCCTTTCAGCTGTTCCGGTTGACTCATGCATCTTTGGTTGGTGATTCGAAATCAGACGAATTACATGTAGCACGTTTCGATTAACTAAGTACTAGAGTAAAGAAAAGCTGTTATGGCCAATGGAAACATCCGTCTTAAATCCCACACACAATGAAAAACCGTAGATTTCTAAATGAACAACATATGACTTGATGAGAGTCTCTGGGACTCGACTTAGCCCAGGGCATCAGGGTATATGTTCATCATGTTGAGTGTGATCGCCATGTTGGATGTACGCACAGCTGCAACCAAAGTGCAACTAAGATGCATATTTCCTTAATGACACCATATGTACTATTCTTCCGCCTAGAACATTCATTGCGTCGTCATCACTGAAAATTGCCCACTGCTTCTCTTTGCATGAATCCGGCCTAATTTACACATTTTATATGCTTCATAAGTGGTGGTTTGTGTCGGGAAACGGGATGTTCATATTGCCTGACGGCTGGTATGTCGGTTTCGACACCTCCGTTGAGACGTGGGCTGGCAGACCCCATTGGATGGCATTGTTAACATTATTCTGTGAATGGGTAGAAGTAGGTCAGTGATATTTGGAAGATGAGCCGTTAAACATAGGCAAATGTCTCACAGGCTGTTTTACGATAAAGTTCAACTACTGCGTCTTAAAGCCCCGTGTGCACGTAGACAAAAGTTACTGACGAATAAGACGAACACTCACGAACTAAACTTCGTAAACATTACAGTAAAAATCCCAAAATTTCCTAAAGTTTAAGACATCGTTACAAATGCAAAGAATCATTTAAGGATGTATACAACAAGTTAAAGAAAAGCATGATTAATACGATTAATTTGCGACAGTTTACGACAATGTACGAATGCTTAAGAATCATTCAAAATTGTTTAAGATAACTTGAGACACCGTTAAAACACATTTACGACATGAATCACCAAATGTGACTCGCTAAATTCCGAACAAATTGAAATATACATGGTTTTGGAAGTGTATAAACGTGATTTTTTGGCCATTCCCCCACCCCCACCCCTCATTTCCTTCTCCTTGATGGACTCTGAAGATGATTATTGTCTCTGGGGAGAAGAGTATCTATTACGGACAGCTGCCCAGCTCCTAATGTGCCAAAAAGGAAGGGTGCCTGAAAAGAAGAAACCTGCAAGGAGGTCTGTTTTGGTCAAACCCTGGCTGTGGCGTAGGCCAGATTATGGACAGTATGGACACTTATTGGCTGAATTGCATAGAGCAGACATCCAGGGCTACAAAAATTTTCTCCGTGTCACCCCTAACCTGTTCAATGAAATGGTTGAACACCTAACAACCCACCTCCAGAAGCAAGATATATTCATGGGAAAACCTCTGGAACCAGGCCTACGTCTTACCTTTACATTGCGCTATATGGCATCTGGTAACTCATATAAAAGCCTTCAATTTGGTTTCAGGGTTGCCCACAACACAATATGCCGCATAATTCCACGTACACGTGAGACCATTATTAGAGAGTTCATGGAAGAAATTTTCCCGTGTCCGACTACACCAGAGCAGTGGAAAGATGTTGTCAAACAATTTTCAAGTAGATATAATTTCCATAACACCATTGGTGCTTTAGATGGAAAACATGTTGCCATCCGTTGTCCAACCGATGGGGGATCATTCTACTACATCTGTAAGAACTTCCATTCTATTGTTCTATTAACCCTTCTGATGTCAACTACAAATTCTTATACATTGACATTGGTGCTAATGGTAATTGCTCTGATCGGGACATCTTCAAAGAAATTGATATATATGTTGCTCTGGAGGTTAAGAAGTCCATTTCCAAATGATGACCAACCATTGTCTTATGCAATTGGCAGTGTCATCAGCAGTTGTCTCAGTGGCAACACCAGATGTCTGTTTCATTAGTAGGTGTGTCACTGTCATCACCTAATGCATCAGTGTCACCACCATGTTTAGCGGTGTCTTGAACAGGTTCATTAGCCTCCTCTTCCTGATCAGAAGGAAGATTTTCCTTCTCCTCCGCCTTGTAGCTTTGGCAAAGGTGGTGAATGAAACTTCAACAGTAAATCTGGTCCTGTGCCCAGGACATTTTATTATTAAATCTGAACAGACTGAAATATTGAGTGAAATGAGATGAGTGTCACCACATAGGATGTGTTTTTAACCTCTGATCACATGCTACATGAGGTGTCCTTTTGTCGTAAATCAATTCGTATAGAATTCGTATATTCGTAAGTTATAGCTTAAATGTTCTTAAATTGTCGTAAACACGTACGAATATTCTTAAATTATTCTTGAAATGTATCAAGTAAATTCGCAGAAGTTCGTGAATATTTTGAGAAAGATCAGAAATTCATTTAAGAAAGCAACGACTTATTTGCGAAATTCTTAATTGGTCGTATATGTTTGTAATTGATTCTTAAATACCTTACGAATTATTGCGAACGTGTCTTATTGTCTTAGCTATTCTAAATGTGATCTGGAATCTTCCACAAACTTTAAGAAAAAATTCACTTCAAGAATGTTTAAGAACCTTTTAGGACACTTATGACATAATTACGACACATTAGGAATGCTTAAGAACTGTTTACGACAACATGCGAACTTTTAAGTTGCCCCCCATGTGTGTCCCAGTCGCCTTCCATCGCACGTTCGGCGGATCTTCCGGTGGTCGACGGATTTTCCTGAAGTGACCAGGTCAGCGGTATGACCAGAGCCTATCAACTAACTGGCATGACGCGCTAAACTTGTTACTTGTTAGTGCCCCTAGACAGCCCGAAGATCCACCTAGGGTACGGTAACGGCCGAGTGGTAAACACTCAGCGGGGAATAGGTGGTCGTTGAACATTTTCCCCCAATTCATCCTCTCAGCGAACCAGGAGCGCTTTTCAGCCACGTTATAGGAAGAATGTTGAGATTAGAGGGAGTTTTTATTAAAGACGGATCGGGGATTGTCCCGAACGGCGTTTCGCGCCTTTCCATCTTTTCCATATATCTGAAGGGAGATCACTCCATGCCGGTACTTCAGGATCACACTTCGTTTCTGGATCAGTTTCTACCATGTTTCCGGTGAAATGTAAATGTAAACTCCCGTTGAAATTAATTTAATTTACATAGAATTCATTCAACGTATTTATATGCATGTTGCATTTATCAGGAAGACCCAAAAAATAACATATTTTGGAGGTCACCATTTACATTGATATCTCTGAGCCATTTTCTTCTTTTTCATTCCAAAATGCTCAAAGTATATACAAAAATGTTTTTGGATAGTTTCTAGTGAAACATGGGTTACTCATTGTTGGCAAGATAGCGTCAATTTTTACAAAAAGATACGATGAAACCTATGCAAAGACAGCTTGCCGTTTCCTCATGTGAGTGGATTTCTCCCGGCATCTGCCTGGTTTCCTCCCAGCACAACACTGCCTGCCGTGGTATAAGTGAAATATCATTGACTACGCCGTGAGACACCAACGAAATAAACTAATAAATAAATAAATTGTGACGTGAGTTCCAAACAAAACAGACAGAACAGAAGTAACTTTCGTCTATTGTCACTCTGATATGTGTAGAGCTTGGTGTTGACACTGCATTGTGCTCTTGTAGCTTTACTACCAAGCACTCCTCTTTGCAAACGTATGAAGACACTAGCGAATGGCGAAAGCGTTAAGTCCAGTAAGATATCTCGGTCGGCGTAAGGATCTCTTGAGGTCACACAGCTGAACTTCCAATTGCTCACCATTTCATAGGTCAAGCCCCAGCGAAAGTATTTCTCTCAGAGAGATTTAACAGGGCAATCCAATCTGTCAGGCTGTCATTATTGTCGACACGATCAATTAACCCAGCTCAGCCTTATAACAATAACAAATGAGAAAGAGAGAAAGCAATTGTATTCCTGTTGGCCTAGTTCTGTCGGTATAACACTGCTGTTCCTTTTATATTTGACAATGATTGTTTGGATATCAACTAATGCATAATGTTTAATTTCAAATATTTGTAGACCTTTGACACGATAACGGCATGTTATGTTTTCAGATGAATCCAGTTCTCAAGTAAACAGAGCCGATAGGAGACAGCGGGTTTTGGAGGCGGGGCAGTGAGCGCTATACCGACGCGGCCGTCGGGCGTACGGTGCAATACGGTGGTGGTGGGGTACTTGTATGGGCGGCGATACGTCATGCCCATCGCACTCAACATTACATAGCCGGTAACTTAAATGCGGTAAGATACAATGATGAAATCCACTGCCAAATAGCCATGCGGTAACATTTCAGCACGACAATGTGGCTCTCACACAGGAGTGGAAAAGCATTCCGCAAGTCACAGTTGACAATCTCATCAGGCCTATGAATCTATATGGCAGCCAAACGACGGACATGCTCGGTTTTGATGTGTCAAAGTTCCCAAACTGACCCCACCTCTGTTTCCTAATCTGCTTCAGCGTTACCATCGGTGGTCCGTTTCCATCAGTTATGGAAATGTATTGCTAAGAGTTCAGTTTATGCCCTCGTTAAAAACGGTATTGACTTATTTATTTGATTCATGTTTTACGCCGCACTCCAGAATATTTCACTTATATGACGGCGGTCAGCATTATGGTGGGAGGAAACCGCGCAGTGCCCAGAGGACACCCACGACTATCCGCAGGTTGCTGGCAGGCCTTCCCACGTACGACCGGAGAGCAAGCAAGCATGAGCTGGACCTGAACTCACACCGACCGCATTGATGGGAGGCTTCTAGGTCATTGCGCTGCGGGATTTGATAACACAGTTTATGTATCAAAACATTGGATGTTGCGGTTATATTTTTGTGCAGAATATGTACGAAGAGGAATGTGACGAATTCCCAATACAGAGGCACGTGCTAGAGAGATTGTAAACCAATCAGTCAATCAAAAGATAATTCAATCAGTCATCAGTGTACGACACTGGAGTAACAAAAGACGAAAGGAGAGGTAATTTCTGTATTGCCAGCACAGGAAGAAATGACAACAGTGATAACACGTTATTCGACATTCGAGACCCGAATAACCAAGGTCGTGCTAGCATGTTACTCGACATATCGAAAAGTGAAAGTGGTGAGGTCCGAATAAGGAAGTATGTGCCAGCTCAACTGAAACTCGGTCAAACAACCAACCAATCAATTAATCGGTCCCTACAAATGCCGTGCTAAACTGTACGCAGCGACCGCTTTATTCGGGACAAGAGTAAAGAAAAGTTTGGTTGACGGCTGGTATACGAATATCGGTTTCGAAGCCAAGGTTTCTTGACACTTCCGCAGTACCATATATGGTTTTTTTTCTTCAGTGAGGACGTTACATGGTTAAACATAATATTGATAATCACATTTTATTTATCATTACCTGTGAACAAACAAGCTGAAATTCTCTTGACAAATTACAACAGTATCAAAACGAGGAAAAGAAATATCATTTGAAAGGAATTAGCGTGGAGATCAAAATAATGCGTAACACGCTTTTATCTGACTACTCAGCCTTCTGATAAGTTTCCTTTACGAGCCACAGTACTTTTAAGCTCTTTCGTATAAACTCAATATCCGCTGGTACAAACAGTCACATGCATTGATGCACCTATCTCGTTTTGTTGCATACATTATAGCACTCAAAACCAAAAGGCCCCTTTGTCCCGATTTGGGTCTCCAGCATATGGTCATGACGATGGTCATACCCTTTCGGGCAGCATCACATTTCAAAGGCACATTTAGAGAAAGGCTTCTATAGGCTCGTTATGTAGCGTGACCTCTTGGATCTCCCCTATGGTCAAGAGATGGGCTGTGAGGTGCCCAACGGATCAACTGAAGCAAACACTTACGAAAGTTTTTCCCGAAGCAGATATAAATGAACACTTTGCAGGCAAAACTGGAATAATATACAATTTGAAGAATTTGCTGTATGTTTAATTCCGTCCTACTGGCTGGTACTGTGGGTGAAATCAGGTCAATGATTAGATGCCGCAGTTTTATAATATGACTGGGCAGTGTGAGAATCAGATATGAACCAGAAATGGCCGTTAGCATTGTAGTTACTCTCATTACGCAGACGTTCCGTGAGAGGTAACGCCTGCACGCGATGGACACGTGGTTCAAAAGCGGTTTCCCCGGCGTTGGCCGTCTCTGGACCATGTTCACGGCTATTGCAACTAGCATGTAGCTGACCATTGCATACGGAAATATCAGCGTGATGACAGTGTCGATGTAGGTCGCGGCCTTGGTAACATGTAAGTAATCCTCCATTACAGTACACTGATACTTTCCCGTCGTGCGCTTCACACCAGTAGTCCATAGTGAAAAGGAGTACAAAACCACTCCCATAACAACCAAAGTGATGACGACGTACACACTTCGTCTGACGTCACAGAAACGGATGGCCTTCTTGGGATAATTACACAAGACGTAGTTTTCTATTGTGATACAAACGATGAACCAGACGGAGAGAAAACTACACAAGTAGGTGATGAATATGACAGTTTGGCACCAGCCGGCTGTGTGAATCAAATCAACTTTAGCGAACGCCAGCCACACAACGAATAATGACAAAAGGAAAGCCGAATCACTGATGGCCGTCGCCGACAGGTAGACGCTGCTCGAGTTCGCTCGGAGACGTTTTGACAAAAACACAGCCAGAGACAAAGCATTGCCCAGTAAACCAAGCCAGATAATAGTCGGGACGGCGTATTTCATTAGCGATGAAACGAATTTCTGGAAAGGGTCGCTCAATGGAAGTGTCGTTGTATTTTCCCGGGCTATCGTGGAATTCTGCATATTCCTGTCACAATTTATCGGGTGTTCTCCAGCACGTTCGCATCCAATTGTTCAGAAGATGAGGAAGCTCATTATACCACTGGACCAAGGTTTAATTAAGGTCTCTCACTGAAATGGAAAATAAGAGTATTAGAGTCGAACAAGAAGAGCGAGCTCTAACTCACGTAGCCTACCAAGCACCGACCTTCTTCTCTTGAATTACATCAGAGAATATTGTTCTACCAGGAAATGGTTTTTGGTCATCCTTCGATCTGGAACTAGAATCAAATGGCAAATTCCAGCCAAAATGCAATATTAGAAGTCAGAAATCACATGTTCCCAACTAATGGAAAATTTCTTTCTGAGCAGCTGTTTTTTTTATCTTCTATGCAGAATTTAGAATATTATATTTGTTATTCCTTTCATGCCAGTGTGATCTGGTTGCTTTGGATTACTAAGGTAAAAACACACAATAATTATAGTTGTGGTTACGCCCTGAAGCTGCATCATGCCTTATTGTGATGGAGATTTGTCGTTGTTTTATGGATAAAGATCACAACAACCTTGAACAATTCAAGATTACGGTCTGTATTCGAAAAGGTGCAGACAATACCATAAGTCGACATGTTAACTAGACATTCAAAGCCACAGCCTCGGTGGTGTAGTGATTTGCGATAAGGAGATCAGGGATCAAACCTGAGTCGGATCATGGTAATGACTTATGAAACTGTACTTGTTACTGCATTGCTTGGTACTCAGTTTACACCAAGGTGACAGGAGTTGTGTCAGTACTCAGGTCTGCATACACACATTCAAAACCGCTACATACAAATGTATCTGACCACATATACTATTTTCTATCATTTATACCATCGCACAAAACTTCCACCAAAGACACAGTAAGATGATTATAAAACTCAATTATTAAAAAGAGTAGATGCTTTACCAAGAAAAAAATACAAGGTGATGATTTGTTTAATTATTAGATCGATGTTTAAGGATGTGCATAAGACTGTTTCACTTGTACGACGGTGGTCACATTTGCGGGGCAGCAGAAGAAACCGAGGTGTCCGAAGTAAATAACTGATATTAGCTAGGTACTAGAAAAACCTCTTGACAAAGTCGTCGTCATGTGAGAGAGAGGATGAGTTTGAAGACTTTTATAAAATTTTCGGAAGATTACGGATGAAAAGGTCTAGCAACATGTTGCAAAGTATTTTCACTGTAACATAACAGTCACAATGGCCGTAATATCCTCGTGTGAGATAATATGTGAAGCGGTCACAGATCACGTGCTTCTCCTATTACCGGTGTTTTAAAACTTAAGCAACAGGACTGGTAAAAAGCCGTTGTGGAAATTCCGGAGTTAGAGTGGTGAAAACATTTTCTATCAATGCATTGGTCAAATGCTCGTTACCGCCACTACCCAGGGATTTATCAATCAGAGCTAGCGAGGCCCCTTTAATTCTTTTTACCATGTGATAGATTATCCCTGTTCAGACCCTCTATAAATTTAACGCCAATCACGGGGTGGCAGAGAAATAATCAAGGTGATTCAAGAGTTGACAAGACTGAACGGAACATTTTACATTAATTCAAATTTTATAAAACTGCGTAAGATGAAATTGGGTGTTTCCCCTTGAGGCTTCATGCCTCAGTTTTACTTCATCAGAAGTACAATACGTCATCTCATATTTCATTACAAATTAAATTTTGATTTCCTGCGTACTGATTATAACGCACCTTCTTCCATACAGATGTAAGAGGCTTAACTTACCGCATGGGTTTTCAGTGGAATACCTCGGGTTTAACCACCAACAACCTTTCTGTCGCGTGTAATTCATAATTCAACATTTAACATTAGTATACCTTATAGAGTAATTTCATGCTGGCTTCCTCTCCAGCCGTACGTGGGAAGGCCTGCCAGCAACCTGCGGTGGTCGCGGGTTTCCGCCGGGCTCTCCCCGCTTTCATCACACCATAATGCTACCCGCCGTCGTGTAAATGAAATATTCTTGAGTATGGCGTAGAACACTAATCAAATAAATAAATAAATAAATAAATAAATAAATAAATAAATAAATAAATGAATCATAGGGTCATTCCTGGCTTCCAATGTCAATATATACACAGTCATTTGACATCCTGAAAAACATAATGTGCTCACAAACTAATATCCCTGGCCGATGAAGGCAACATTCAACGATCATGCGCTAACATCGAGCGATCACGCATGATTACTAGTTATTCCCGTTTGTCCGCTCTCTGTTGTCCGCTTATTTCTAAAGAAAACATTCATACAATGGATCGCTCACATAGCGACGAGATACAAGTCTGGCTATATAAAACTTTAACAGAGCAGGTTATTTCGGTATAACAAAACATAAAGAATTAGAAGAATTAAAAACAATTAGAACAAATCGCAGGACTGACCCACAAGATTGATTTTGATGACATCTTTCCACACCCGTGTCAAGTTTTGAGACTAGCCCCGCGGATTGTTGGGCCTGAGTTGCTTTCTACATCAGGGTAGCGAATAAGTGATCTCTGTACAACACTACATACTATTCTGCGATAAAGCAGACGGTATTCGGTTTGAGATACAATTAAACCCAATCATAACTCTTAAATTTCATTTATTACACTATCTACAAGAATTTTGAGAAAATTTTCGACAGTAATACTGCAGTGTTTATTTTTAAATTTTCTCCGTTTTGACTGAGTACAGTCTAACATGGACTGTGTAGTGCCGCCTATGTCGGACAAGATGCCAGCAATGACTGAGACATTTTATTGTGATGCCTCATTCGTTAGGGATAAATTGAAAACCGCAGTCGTCGATCGGCCAATCGTTTCACGGGTTTTTAGAAGCGACAGTACAAGCGGTTTACATCAGGCCGAGTTAGTCCTCGTTTTCACCCATTATTACTGTCCTGGTTTCAGCAATGCATTGAATGTTGGGAGTTTCAGAGATACTCGCATTAATCAAAACTAGTTCTAACATAAAACTCCACCAAGAGTGAGGTAAATCCAAACCAACCACGATAGTTCACGGGTAGTTAATTAGTGAAATATGGACTAATGTCAGTTTATCTTGGCCAGCGTTTTATTCTTTCTGTTCATGCAAATGCTAAAATGACAATTTCTGAACCCACAGGCAGCAATGCTTTGGAATATGGTCAAGAATTGCAGTAATGTTAACAATAGTTATTGAGCGTCCGTTGCCTGTAATTACTCAAAATGATGTGATGTACAGTAAAATAGTACAAGGAGACCAGTGCCTTTTAATGCTCTGTTCACCTCCAGAATACCGGTTTAGACCGAAACGATACATACGACCGCACATTGCGGAGCGGTCACAGCCATAGGACTTTGGCCACACTGTAACACGATGAAATTAAGCCCGCTTCAGCCCGTGCAGAATTTCGTGTTTTGTTAAAGATGGCCTCGTCTTAAATATTAGTTTTCTTTACCAAAACCTGTAATGCTGTTGTAAACAGTGAGGACATGCATTTGCCAGATTCTGTGACCAAATCATATCTGCAGTAGACCGAACTGCAAGTAAATACAAGTACAATGTATAAAGGTGCAACACTTTCATTTAGGTCAAGGACCTATTCCTTCGTGGCTCGGTAATAGATCTATGCTGGCTTTTTACGGCCTTGTTGATTTGACCGTAAAAACTACTTATGTTTTCGTTTGGTTCCGAAGGACATTGTCTCGAAATCTGATGAGATAAGCGTTTTTTTAAGAGGTTGAATTCGAGAGTGGTTAGCACGGCTAGCACTGTTAGTTGTAAATTGAGAACTCAGAACGCCATTACGTGTGTAGTTTTGGTGTACGTGAACATCTTCCTCAGTTGAAATACAATACTTTGTCATTGGATGGACCGACGTCATTGGTCGGTTTCATTTCCTTAAGGTACAGTCATAACAAGTACAATAATTTAGCGAAATCGCTCGTTTAAAGACATTTTGTGACGCAGAAGGCAAAAAGCCAAGAAAACACTGACTGACCTTATACAGAAGAACGGTGCTCTTTCCTGGAAATAGGTCAGTGATGTTTTAACAACGGATGTAAGCCGTTAATGACATGGAATTTCTCACATGTTGTTCTGACACAATGATAACAACTAATCCTGAGTAAACCATGCTGAGAGCTTAACAGTTCTAAGACTAATGTGCAAAACATAGAAAACCATTCGTCTCCATGGGGACAAGCTTCTTTGTTATGATTTCCATCTGACACTATTTCTTGATGTTAACGGAATTAAAGTTACCAAGAATCTAGTCTGGTGTCATGGAAGGGTGAATACAAGGAATCGTTCGTGAGTCTTTGCATAGGCTACCTTCTTTTCTGCTTAAACTCGATATATTATTATCATGTCTCTCGGCTGTAATTTACGAAGGCATAATCACAGGGGGAACCTTGGCTATCGAATTTAGGTGACGCTGAGACATTGTTTTGTTGTTTTTTATTGGTGAGTTACTTTGTGCTGTGTACCTCTCGACCCAGATAGTGGAACATCTTCTTGGAAGGCGAGATGCCTTCGTTTGTGTTCCTTTTCATAAACATATATTTTAGAGATAGACAATTATCTGTTCGACCTATATTTAGGCGGGTCTAACTCTCACATGGAACATTGTCTAGGTAATTGCGTGCAAGAGAAACTTACATGTATCGTTCATTTTGTCTCGCGGGCCTATGCTTCGCGAGGTAAAGATTTCACTGATGTGTTACAATGACATCTTATAGACAGACAAAAGGTGAAAAACTTAAAACATTTAAAATGAAATAAGTTGACTGTCAGCTGTCTCCTTCTGAATATTAACTTGTGAGTTTATTGTCAGCTGGAAGTCACCAAAAACCCATTATGGTGTCAACATTCGTTTGCATGGGGAATTAAGATTATCATTCATCGGATACGTTACCGACTTATCAAACAGTGGCTGCTTGCAAACGGAAAGCGTGTTTTCCACATAACTGAAATTTGGAAACATTTTTATCTAGCAACAAAAAAGAATGGATTTTATATCGTTAATAAACACAAGTCTTGGGCTTCTTTTCATACTTCGCATCATTCATTTATACATAAACCAGCACTCAGCTGCCGAATTACGCATCCCCGAGGCCTGGTACCCTTCCATTGCTTTGATGTGACGGCCTATTAAAGGTGACGACAATATAGCATTTTCTGTAATTTCTTTACCAATGGCATCTAATTAATTGTATTAAACACCACTGCATTTTTGCTATAATAATTCCCGTTAAGCCAGAATGTAAGGAGGCGTGTAACTTGCCACTATTAATGTTTTAACAGGAACGCAAAATGACAAGTGGCCATACTTCACCGGTTTACGTGTTCCATTTGACCAATTATCACATCGTCGTCGCTGCGCTTGTTTTACTGGCTACTCTGTGGTCTTTCACGTTGTATTATTTTCACGTGATTGCTTATTAAATGTGAAGACAATAGACTACATAGATTGCAATTAAATTCATTTTTGATCTAAACCGTTGTGCCTGGAAGGGTGTAAGTTGATAAACGTACTTTTTAAAGTATTTACGTGAACAACTAGATTGAAACCCGCATTTAGCTAAATTTTCGAGGGACCGGATGTCGTGGAGTGACCCTTAGCCAACTATGTTTTTTGTTGTTAACAATGCGAGGCTGTGGGCGATATTGTTTCAAGAAATACACAGTTTATGCGCGGGCTTTTATAATGTCCGCAGCCAGGTGCTTGTTGAAACCGGATGATTTATTTTCATACATACATGTAGTCCATATTTTAGCAGGAGAGCCTTGTGCGCTGAGTGTTCGACTACAGGAACGGCAATTACGGTTTGCTTCTCTAAATGATATATATTAATATGTCATAGTGTTTTATGGCATTCTCGAGTGTTTGTCGTGTGGGGGAAGAGGACAGAAGCGCTGCAGGCATACGTTAGCGTAATCTAAGAAATCTATGACAATCTGACTGATAGTTTTACCACACACGCCGTCAGGAAGATACATGGCTTTAAATCGCTACATGCGTGAGGTGACGTCATGTATACGGAGGACGAATTTGTTTCAGTCGTTCCTGGAAATGTAAATCATCTAAATGAAGAGACTGGTGACACTGGGCATGGATTTGTAGTTGATAGACCGCAACTTAACGAAGTACAGAGTCAGTCAAGTGAATTTGGCCAAAATGCTCAATATTTGGTAAATCGGCCTGGAGTTACCGAAGAAGTATCAAATAAGGCAACTGCATTGGTCCAAAGCATGAATTATGACCGGAACTCTTCTCTGTGTCGAACAAAAGGGAGACTCTGACGGGCTACACAAAGTTTCCAAATCAGAGGGGAACACATCGTTTTCTGGTATGAATATGCAGTGCTTTTGTATTACCTAGGTGTTTTATGAGCACACATACATAAAAAGGGTAATCCAGGAGAAAACGAGAGGGCAGACAGCTTTGGTTCGCTTGGTTAAAGGCGTGAAGAGGTTTCACCCTTCAGACGGATTATGCTGAAATGCTTAAATAGCAGAAAAAAATGTCAGGAAGTTAAACTATACTTTTGGCCCTCAAAACCAGTAAAACAGTTTAATGAAGGGCTAGTAAAATCAGGTCCGACATGTCCATATCCATCTGCTTCTGAATGTAGAAAGAAAAGATTATTTTGCCATATTATTGTGATTGTATTGCTAGTCGTGTGGTAACTCACTTTAAAAAAGAACTGCAACAATTATAAAAAAGGTTTTTCTTGAATAGCACATACAGGAAATGTTATAGTTATCGTTTAGCACATGGCCTTCCCTCTGAATACGCCTCCCAAGAGGAAAACAGCACATCTGTCCTCTGAGCAAACTTGGAGTTGTTCTCCCAGTGTACTTCAACAGAAATGCAACTCTCATGAAATCACGCTGATGGCGATGATGTAGTTACATATATAACTGATATGTCCACATGGGGGGCTCCGTGGCAGGGGGGCTTGGTGCGCTTGTGCAGCGTATTGACCCAGAAACCTCTAATCTCCGACGGTGTGCCTGAAGAACTGCCCGTGTAGGGTCAAATCCTAAGCACTTGTTAACTCATTCAATAAATGTACCTGGTCACTTCATTGAAACACAATGTTTTTGGCCTGCAGACAGAACTTAAGGAGGAATAAATGATTATGGCTCACCGCCAAACTGAAGTAAGAGGAAGGCGGGCTAATGTTATCAAGGTGATGCACACTTATATCTGTGGACCAAAGACAGGTATAACGAAAGAGTTCTAAATAGCAGAAGTAAAATATAGATTAGTGAGTTATTTACATTTAGAGAGACAAATGGGTTCTTTCTCTGCGCTGGAACGTCAACATTTTACCTCAAGAACTTTACAAGAGAAAAATCCATTCAGTTAGGAGAGAAATTCTGTGCAAATTACCCCTTCAGGCTAAGAAAACCTCTTCTGAATTACCCTACAATTGCTGATATATATAGCCTTAAAATAACCTTTAAACACAGATAACCGAGACAGGAAGAACCTTGAGCTGATAATCGGTTTGGATTTTTACCGGAAGCTGCGTTCCGCTTAATCAATAGTTTGGCCAATCAGGAAAGACGCTAAGGGCAAACAGATATTTCTACAGCAATTCAGAAATGGACAAACTATTGGTCCGCTAGGTTCCTGAACAGATTCGGTGCTACTAGAAATTCAGCCAATTTGGTGAGAAGCAAATCGACGTTGTAATGAAATAACGGTTAATGGATAACGAGTTTCGTTCCATACAGCCATGTTAGCTGCGTGAGAGGGAACCACATGAAAGAGAAATCATTGACAAAACTATTCTTTTCACGTGTTGAATTTTACTTTCGGACGGAATACCTGTAAAAGACGCTTCTGTTTGCGAAATTCAGGTGTTTTTCAGTTGTTAAATAGCTGTCAAGTCAAAAAATAATACAGAAGCATGCTATATAAAATACACAAATACGACACGGCATTAAAACTTTATAGACGGAAAAAACGTTCCAATTTTGATAGTGTTCTCTACTCTATAAAACATATCCGAAACAGTTTTGTCTACTTTGTTCGAAAGAGTCGTTATACGGTCTTTCGCCAGCGTCGAAAGAGTATGGATGCCCGGCATGAAGTGATCACCCTTTAATAAAATTGGTCGATGAAACGAAATATTTTAAAAGAGTGACAATATGCATTGCACGAGAGCATCTGGTTGCAAGCGTAGTGCAGAGTGGCGAAAAGGGCTCTCAGCATTTGACTAGTGGAAGAAGCAATTAACGCACTTTATTCCATAAGTCCGTTCACGCGCTGCAATTTGTCGATTTACACAAATTGTACACAATAACGTGTGTCCGGTTTTCGTGTGGTCCAATTCGACATCGCCATAGGCCAAAAGCGCGACATCTGAACACGGTCCTATTAAAATGCATGTAGGTGTTAGCTGCACACGTTTTATTAACTGGCATCAAGAACTACACTGTGCTGAGGGGTCATCCATAGAAGCAATTTACGCTTGAGTGTTACTTTGGCAACACTTTTTCAGTAATTGTTATAGACCATCTAATAAATTGTCATTAGCACCAAACCGCCTTTTAACCTAGCTTTGCTTAGGCCTCGGCGCCAAGGGGCGTGTGTTGCTATAGTTTGAGCACTTACATGAACGGGTAGGATAAAACTCTGGAGTAAGTTGACTACAGCTGGGATTTCACAAGTTACGTGTGACCCTTTGGCAAAACTACATATGTGACACTAGCACTGTTGCCGCTGCGATGTTTTCTTTTCTCCACGCTGTTGCCCTTAACATTGCTTGCCTGCACAAACCAAGACTCTGAACCATGCGTCCCCGAAAAGCTGTCTGTTGGTGTAGTTATCCTGGAATTCTGTATTAAATGTGATCGAAACAGGCCATATTGAGTCATTCTAGGTCAGAAATAATTTTCTTCCACCTGAGCAATCGTCACAGATGTAGGCCTAACACGAGTTACTTATCACTCTAAACCACGAAATGCGATGATCACGGAACTCATTTCCAAAACAACGTGAAACACGGGACTCCAAAGGAATAAGTTACACATAAACGGTAAATAAAGCTGGTAACACAAACGCAAAAGTCTTCAAATTCCAAAACTGGATAAAGGACACTCGATATTCTAAGCAGCAGAACTCAAAATTGAAACCCCTAGTTCATGAATAAATCCCCGGTTGAATAGCAATAATAAGCATAGTCTTGCACTTTACCTAAATTTAGTTCTTTCAGGTGTACATTATATGGTATTTTTTCAGTCTGCTTCTATAGAAAAACGGCGACAAAATCTTTTCCTAGCCGCACAGAAAGGACATCTGATAACAGTGTTAGCATAGTGTTATTTCCGTTTCTCAGGAAGGCTAGAGAATCCTTTTAGAAGAGCTAAATAGGGAAAATTGGAGCAGGGGTTTTCTGGGCTTACTTTACCGGCAATAAGAACACATTCAAACGTCGAGGACCCTAACTCAACATGTTCTGTTCAAGCTTGTAAACTAATGGAACCTTTTCTTAAAGCTGGGGCTTTGAGGGCGTTGAATTTACAAGGCCATCTAATCCAGATTAAAGGATTGCTGTCCAGGGCACGGAGACTTAAAGAAAAAAAAGAGAAAAGAAAGCACCCGTAACAGAAGCCAAAAGAGTGCCCTTTCTGGCACTACAGCAGCAATGTTAAGATCTTAAGATCTACTTTCCGTTCTTCAAGCATAACACAAGCGTGATTCTATGCTTGAAGAAAATGTGATTTGATATTTAATGCTTATCAGAATCTGTTGATTTTCACTTCGACTGTAACTGTTATCCAAATTATGTGTAATATGTGTTGAGTATCAGTGTAAGCAACATCAACAGTTTGTAATATCTGATAGCAAACAACATTGGCTGACCTCTTCCATGGATAATGACGTGGAACATAAATGTTGATATAACGACTAATTCCACGATAGGGGGGTCTAACGTAGATTGAAAATGTTTCGAATCAAGATTTTTTAACTTTGCAACTTTAACAGGTGTGAGTGAAAAATGGCACATATAGTGTTAAAATGATTTAATGGCGGATGCTGGCAGAAGAGTCTTTCATTAGCCAGGATTCATAAGGTATTGGTCCCATCTTAAGTCTGCAACAGGGAATTTACGAGATGTCGTGACCATCTCTTTGGCATTTTTAGCCATTTTGGCTGAAGTCCAAAGCGTTAATAATCTTTTCTACCAAAGAGTCTACTTGAAGCTGGATGCTTAATCTTGGCCGAGGTTCTACCACATGTACCATAGCACAGAATCAACGGTCGAAATTACACTAACTTGTCGCATATTTTCATGGGATTACAATCATATTAGAGGCCGAAATCGCGCCGTGAAACGGACCCGTGTTCTATGGGCAGTAAAGGCCCGACATTGCTCGTAGGTCTGTTCATTTGAAGTCCGTTGGCTAATTGCCAAATATCGGTGGTTTAACCCTGGCTAGCCGTTCCTCTCCATAGGTGACATTGACCATCGTCATATCAATTAATCATCTGTGTTAATACTGCCATTAACACTAATCAATCAAATCCGTCACATCGACCGGGTTCACGTCAACTAGGATGATAATATGCTGTAAACGTGTAATGCGTTAACCCTTCGTGGAATCACGTTAACGTAATAGAGAGACCAGACTAAACAAGACTAGTGCATGTAGCACTTTATCCGGCGGATTAATTTCTTGGTTGACATTATCCAACAGCTATGGATAATGTCAACGTGATTGCAGATGACGACTGGACGCCTGAGGTTCGCCTTAATGCAGGAAGTTATATATTAAAACAAGGTGTAATGCATGCTGTGTATTATTAAGATAAAATACTACAGCATACAGAATATAACAAGACTGGATGGAAACGGAGAAATTCGGCCTGCCGTCAGTTTGCCGCAAGTAGGACTGGATTGCATTCAAATTCTCAAACATTACATGTGCAGTGGCAACTAACACGCCTTCTAGTGCCATAGTTTACAGAGAGTTATATATAAAAAGACATAAGCATATTATAACTATGTTTCATGCATTACTGATTGAGAAATACTCCAATGCTGTGTTTTCATCGTGTGTAATAAATTGCAGCTATAAAACATTCTAAACGCACCAGACATTACGCCTCTGATCAACCTGAATGCCTAAAGTCATGTGTTACCTGTACGGCTTTCTTTATGTCTGAAATCCCTCATACAATAAGACAAAGAGCACAGCACAGACAGCAAACTCAGGTCAGCGACGACAGCCGGAAAATTGTCTCATACAGGCGGCAAAACCCGGCCTTTTGCCAATCCTTAGGATTTTATTCAGCTGTATCCCTCAAAGGATTAGAATTCAGATTTTGCTTGTGGCCTTATTCAAAAAGATTATAACCTGCTTACACGGTATATTACCGGGAGGGTTTCTCACAACGGTAATAATGACTTTGTGTCCGTCAAAAACAATATATTATTTATTTATTAATTTGAAGTCGACTGCGGCTCCCATATGCTAGCCAAATCTTTCGAATTCAGCTATTCCTCTCGTAGCTTTTAGCTTTGGGCTGTTTTGATGGGTACAAAGGTCTGGAAAGGCTGGACTTGTATGAAGTAATCCGGCGGGGACATCCGAGTGTTGGCGGAAAAATGCACAAGCCAGCTTCATTGTTTGTGCTATATTACTCAGACTAATGTAAACTTTTAAATAATTTTTAAACTCAACATACCAATATATACAGAGGTAGTTAATTATGAATAAATTCTAAATCTGGACACTAATCCTTTGAATTGAGAAATTTACACGCCCTAGCACCTTGATTTAACAGAATAAGGTTTAGGTAAAATAAAATGCAATGAAATTATAGATCTCTAATTGGCTGGACTGTTTAATAAATTCACTGCAAGTCTGGAATTGAGAAAATATTTCGTTATCATCACATTTATTACCTAGCAACAAGAAAACAATGTAAATGGACCAGGTGATAAGCATATGGTCTTCTGTACTGCTTGAAGTCGGCTGTTACACGTGTGTCTGTTACACCCGAGATCAGTTGTTATCGTCGATATCAGCCGATGACAAGATCAGTGTATTCTTTGCACTTTTATGTAGATATCACAGTTAAAAGATAGAGTGAGTCCGTTCCTGTTGCAATCTATGCATTTGATCAATGTAAATACCTGTCACTGACAAAACATGTTAATTGTCTAAAGTAAATAAATAAAGAAATGAATTAACTAAATAGTCTTCGGAAATCACAAATATAATAAATACCAAGGCAACAAGAGTATAAGTTATTATATATCAGCTACGACCATTAAAGGTGGAAGGATAGGACATTCATATGCCTCTGACCTAAATATTTATATGGATTTTATACTGATATTTAATCTTCCATAAAAGTCGTATTTGCAGGTCGGAACTGAAATTACCTATTATTTTGGAGAATTGAAAAATTCATTGTTTTACTTTTTGTTGGAAAAAGTTCATGGACGAAAAATAAAAAAGTTAAAAACTAGTTAATCCCTTCGATTTTTCAACAACACCTAATTTCCAACTTTCAATAAATATATTCTGCAAATTCCGACCTAAAGACAACCCCATCTTTTTGGTTAGTGAGCGTATTATTTGATCATGTATTCTGCAGACCCATTCTTAATGAATAAACATGGTGTCGTGTTTTAGCATGTCAACTACAGTTGTACTTCCATTAAAACTTAATAATGGGACAACAACAAGAGCGAAAAAAGCAGGGTAATCCACCGTTGGCGAGGCAAAAGGCTAATTGGCTTTAGAAAGCTCGATGGAAATGAGATTTTCTTTATGCAGAAAAAGATGACCTTTGGGAGCGTTAGGGGCAAGGGCAAAAGCACATGATTACCAATGTATGTTACAATGTACCAAATTGCATGTTTAAGAACGAGACATATGTTGTTCTTCTCTTAAAATTTGTGTGTTGATATATATGATTTAATGCAACGATCGTTAAATTGTTTGTGTATTTAATGAAGTTGTTTGAAAAAATAGTGCGCATGTAGTCACTGGTTACTTTTAAAACTGAATAAAAGAACTGCCAACGGTATGTATCATCTAAAAGGCTATTTCGTGTTGATCTAAGCTAATTATTTATTGGCATTTTATTATAGTGATTAAAATGGAAATAAAGGCTGAGGTTCTACGGTGGACTTTTTGGACCACATTGAACAGGCTGAAGCACAGTGACATCACGTATTTTTGTTTGGTGTCAAACATGTTGTAACTGTTATATTTCCACATTAAATACATATACATGTGTTGTTGTACTTACATATATATTCACCTTCAACGTAGACATGTAGCAATCAGGAGGTGTTACGCAGCTGAAAAGAATCTGTGTTCTTTTAATAAAATGTTCTATAATAACAACAGAATATAGGGTGTACTGCGGCAAAAACCGAAGTTGTAGGTCACACAAGCTTCGAATATAAATAGACAAGCTATATATCTCAAATACAACGGGGCTCCGTGGCCAAGGACCTAGCATGCTAGAGTATCACAATGTCTCAAGAGTCGCTCAGCAAGGCTGTGCTGGCTTCTCTACTCTGGTACGTGGGAAGCAACCTTCGGATTGTCGCAGGTTTCTCCAAGACTGGCCTCCGTCATATAGATGAAATATTGTGGAGCACAGCGTAAAACCCCGATCGAATAAACGACATAATTTGGGAATGATATAACAATGTTGTAAATGTCCTTCGTTAGATGGGCATATCCCAAGAGTGATATAACGACGTTAATATCATTAACTAAAATACAGTTATTACAACTAATCGTAGACTTTTAGGTCATTCGACAGAACCAGAAGCATGTACGGTTTGAAAAACACCTGAGAATAAAGAAATGTTTTCAGGTAGACTAAGTGAGTCATCCTGTAACAAAGAAATAGGATTTCAACCAAAAGATTTAATGTAATATTATAAACCGACATCTCTTAAGATTAATATCCGAGACACACCAGTCTTTGCAGTAATAACTTGTGACAATAGGTAACAATTCGCCAAGCGATTTTAAAAACGCCTTTTGCATTACATGTGCAGATTGTTTTCCAATCAAATTCGTGTTCTTTTCGACAAAATAAACTTGGCCTTTCAAAATGGTTCGCGATTCACGTAAAAACTTGCTGTGTGATTCAGATAAACTCGTCATACCCATGACCAATCTCTTCTCAGGTAGAGATTTAGTAACAAATACGATTCAAGACAATAAACAAACGGTTATGTTCTAAAACCACGTCGGTGATATTCTAACCATATCGTGGTGACCTTTCCTCGGAAGTTGAACCTGGATAGCCTTATATCGTCAGGTACTTACGCCCTACACACTTCTTATGAAGATTGCACAGGAGATTCTGATATCGACTATTTTCACTAAGATCGTTTTCTTGTCAGCTACTACAAAAACCGCCTGTCCGCCAGCGATTTATGTAAATTATTATAATGTATGCTCATGGGCAAAGTGGCCTATTGCAATAAATATCATTCCTTTGAGCGAGACGTCCGTCGAGCAGAACGGGCAATGTATCGGCGCTCTACACACAGGCCTATGCTTCGGCAGGGGCTATTCTTTTGAGGTTCATTTCTGATATTTTCGCTGACAGAGCGATGTCTTGCATTGCTTCTGTTGTGGTATGTTGTCAGGGAAATATATTCAACGATTCATGGGTAAAATTTGCTGATTCCAAGATTTGTTGACGACTCAGAATTCGGGAGTTTCGAGTTCGAACTCTTCTATCGCTAAAGGTAAAAGAAGTCCTACTGTATCGTGTGACTTGTTCAAAATGTTCAGAAACTTTCACAGACCATAATTTGCCAATGACCTGTGTCATCCTGTCACCTTCAGGGGCAAAACAATACCCCCTTCCTTCAGGAAGTTGGCTAGTTCAGAAGCATTCAGCTCGTATATTTTCGAGAAATTTCAAGAAGATAATATTCAAAAAGATGTATATGGCTGGTAAAGTTCTACCCCCTCAGACACACCGCTTGAGATCGAGTGTCTACCCATGGTAGTGTAAGAAAGATACTCGGAATAATGGAGGCAAATGTTCAATCCTAGACTTGGTCAGGAATTTGTTCCCCCTCATTCCCTCACTGTATTCATGGCGTTGTTGACAATAAGGGGTCGAGGGATATCGCATGACCGTTTTGGTAGTCTAACATCTACTAAATAGTGCCTTTCTTCCGCTGGCATGGTAGCATGTTATCTGTAGGTTACATGTATGTGGGAAAATTCGTTAGTAATTTTCCAACGGTGGGTGGTTTACCCCGCGCATTTCGGTTCCCTCCATCCAAAAAACAGAACGTCATGGTATAAACGGAAAATTCTTCAGTATGCAACAACCCAGATGAAAATAATTATGATATATAGGAAACATGTAGAGTTACAAGACTGACACATGTACACATATACTCAACAAAGACAGAGGGATCGACTGGCTGCAGCTGGACGAGCAGTCCACAAGTGTCGTGTGTTTGTTGGCGTAAACTGATTAAATAGGGGCCATTAATTGCCAGTTCATCAAGAAATGATTTACACTCTTGCACTGGAATTCCTCTCAGGAGAGAACAACCATTTGAGGCTGGCTGTCCCGGGGCTTACACGCACAGCTGACTTGTCCCGGTCTTTTATCACCAAAAATCGGTTTCAAAGAAACCAGTTAGGAAATCACTCGCATTTTATTGACAGCAGGTCAACTATACAACTAACCTTAATTTGCTCCCAATTGTACGTGTTAATCTTTAAAGGTAACAATGTAGGTTTCCAAACAGAAATTCATATTGGCGTGACCAAGCTGAGCGTTCGTCAATAAAAATATAAAATGACAAATACAGATGGGTTTTTGTACTTCCATGTTTCTGGTATTCAGAGAATCTACCTATGGGATAAAACATCTCTTTGGATAATATGATTTTTTTTGCATAAACAGCTTGATCGACTGAGTAAGAGTGGAATACATTTACCCAAGAAATCTGCCACAATCCGTAACTTTGGAAAACTGTGTTCGTCTGTATGAAAGCACTCTTTTGCTCTGTTGCCCTCCTATCCTATTTTCCACGCATTACCTTTGTACATGGCAGCAGAGCATCCAGAGTGTAATTCCGGAAAAATGTTTCAATCTAACACAACCCATCTTACACAACACTTCTACAAGGTGTTGTCCAACAATTGTCGGACAAAGGTAAGTTCTCGCCGCTGAGAGATTATTATGTGTTAACAATGAATCATTGAATAACTCTCTGACAACATACGACAATAGCAGCTATACCAGGCATCGACCTGTCTGTAGCGGCGGACGAAATAATAACCTCTGCCAAGATTTTATGGCTGTATCTATAGCGGCCGACAGCTCCAGTTCCGATTGACGGACAGCTCGCTGACAGAATTTGTCCTCTCTCACCCAGGTTCAAGCACCCCCTTTCCCTCTCCCCCATGAGACTGATGTATAGTGAGCCAGAAATGCCAAGCGGAGTTCGTTTTCTTAGAAGGCCGTTTTACAACCTGTCTGTCTGCAATACCCAGGTTGTTATCTCGCCAGCTTACGAGCTTTAATATTGAAACAACAATGGTATTTACCATCGTAATAATACAGATATCCGTGGAAGCAACATGTGTGCTAATACACCAGGCGTCAGTCACACTGGACAATCCATGTCTGTTAGAAAGAAAATATATGGCGAGCGCAGATGTCTTGCTTTTCAACTTGCCTGTTTTCTCTGAATAGAAATTTCTATAAAAAATGTTCATTGGCATGAACAGCTTGTTTATCTTGATAGTAATAAATTTCATTACCTTTACCTCATGCGATGCCTTTACACTTCTTTGAAAATCTTCGCCCAACAAATAACTGGAAGAAATCCGTCAGTGCGCTAAACTCGGGAAGCCTGTTCTCGTCTTTCGGAAAGCGCCCTGAAACTGTACCTTCTTTGGTTCTCTTTGCTACTCTCTACGTACTGCTTTTGCCGTTATTCTTTTATATTTCCGACAAGAGGACGCAAAAGAAACCACGTCTTCAATCACGTACATGTCACGAGACTTTTCGGCGTTTTATTGCTGAAAAAAAAGCCATGTTTGACGCCATTAATATCTTAAACAAGGAGATAAATGATGTCAAAACGTCATCGGGCAAGCAGACGACTTTCCCTGATTACAGACTACTCTGTGTTACCCATGAATCGTTGAATATATTTCCCTGACAACATACCACAACAGAAGCAATGCAAGACATCGCTCTGTCAGCGAAAATATCAGAAATGAACCTCAAAAGAATAGCCCCTGCCGAAGCATAGGCCTGTGTGTAGAGCGCCGATACATTGCCCGTTCTGCTCGACGGACGTCTCGCTCAAAGGAATGATTTTTATTGCAATAGGCCACTTTACCCATGAGCATACATTATAATAATTTACATACATCGCTGGTGGACAGGCGGTTTAGTGCAGCATACATATACATTTGAAATACAAGCACTGAATACGTGGTGGAAAACTAACCGTCATAATTAGCACGATTATGCAAACTGAAGGCTTTGAATGCATACAGAGATATACTTCTAAGCAATTGCACGTTGTCAGTTTTCACCAATTCACCACATTTTTCTTCAGAAGCATGTTCCCAGTAACATCTAGGTAAATACTGCTTTTTAAGATCATAAAAAAGTGTACATATCAACGAGAATTAAATTCATCTTCAACATCATTGTATTCGACACATTTTCTTTCACAAAGTGCACAAGCATGCAAGACCATTCTCTCGCCCCCTCTCGTTTCCCCACTCAAGAGTTTGCTTCAAAATGAGCCCAGGAAATGCTCAGCGGAGTTGGTCGTCTTTTCCTATCTGTCTGGAATACCGAAAGTGATATCTAGAAAACTTGCAGGCTTTAATAATGAAAAAGCAGTGGTGCGTACCGTCGTAATGATGGAGTTTACTCTCTGCTGGGGTCATCTGTTATGCGAAGGGTACGGAGTACGTTTGTATATCAGTTTGTGACGAATAATGCTTTGTTGCACCGCCATACTGAAAGACAGCAAACAATGAATGTAAAAATCATCCCTGGAACTGCGTTTATTGTTCTCTTTTCACTGAATTCGGTCTGGCAAAACGTTACAGTAAACCGGCAACTTGTGGTTTGACATTCGTCTTACCATGGTGAAAATTTTGGACATCCATGCAAATGAACAGATGTGTTTTGGCTGTCTCGCCTGCAGTTTCTTATCTTTTCTTTCAATCCCTCTACTTTCAGGTCATTAGAGTTTAAACCACTCCCCGGCATCTGCGAAGTGCTGTGTAAATTATATCAATAAAGAGAAAGGCTACTTGATGCCTGAATGTGTGTCTGTGTCATGGGTGCTCTCTGGTGATACTAAAACAGTGAGGATCCGCTTGACATTTCGTCTTCCTTTAGACATGACAGAATGGGGAGAAATAGATGCAGACGTTTTCAAGGAAGACCTTTTGTTCATACATGTTCGTTTAGAGCTCTCCTAAATCTGCACAGCACGGGGCACATAAAGGTATTTAATATTCTTATTTACTTCATTTAATAGATGTTTTATGCCGTACTGAAGAATATTTCACTTATACGACGGCGGCCAGCATTATGGCGGAAGGAAACCAAGGTTTAATGTTCTCTTCTCTTATACCACAGCGGTCAGCTTCATGATTGGAAAAAAAATGGCCTTTCGCAGGTCACGAGCAAGCATTCTCGTGTGTAGTTACGTCAGCTTGTTGCTTATATCTTCTGCTTTTAATGTAGGTAGTATGGTCGAGCGCGAGTCAAAAGATCTACTTCGTGTAATGACGAGACTTCTGTAAATTTGATATTTGTGGAATAGAATGTGCCACAGAAAGGGTGGATTGTTTTACCACATAGTGAGTGTGCCATACATATTTCATCAACACATAGCCACTCTCCTGTAAACCGCGGCAGTCGTGTATCTGGCTGACTTAAAAGCAATCTTATACTAGAATGCTATCACATAGTACATGAAAATAAATATTACTGCATTACTATTATTATTTTTAGGAATAATTTCTGATCTGAGAAGAGACGTAGAGATAAAATATGTGCTGACTTTCAAAACCGTCCTCGATGTATATTTAGTGCCGACTGGAAGATCCCTGGCTGTTAAAAGACTGTTACCACTCGTGCGATCTATGTTGGGTTTCTTTCGGGGGCATTATGTAGAGCGGTGCTTATGTTTCAGTTGTGTGTACTAAATTTCAAAAAGAAATATCTTCGATGTAATGCGTCAACAATTTAATGCCCGCGGGCAGACCTCTGAGTGCTGGAAATGGCTGCTATCACTCGTGTGATCTATGTTAGCTTCCCTGTGGAGGACATTGCATAAAATAATGTACACGGATGGCGTCGTGGTCGAGTGGTACTAAACTTTCAATCGTTACTTGCACGTGGAATTTCTACATATCTGTAATCCCCGGGTTGCAGTAGTGTTGTTCTGTTAAGCGGCCCACGGCGTTCGTAGGTCCGTTCGTTCGGTCTCACGGTTTCGGCAGCCCCATCTGTTCGTCACATGTGGCGAAGTTTGTCACTAACTTCACAAACGTCGGTGGCTTTACCTCGGCATTTTCCCACCCTCTAACTATAAAACTCATCTCCGAGGTAAAACTGACAAAAGCAAAACAAACTCTTAAGTATTAAGCTAGATAACAATGAAATCAGTAAATCAATAGCACAAATAATCCAATAACTATATAAATATACTGGGGAGTACTATTGTATACATATCACCTGCCAACGTCGTTGTTCAATGTTACCACCACACTATCGCGCTTTCCGCCTTGGCGTTTGGGTATTGGTTTTCACTTTCAAGCGCCCAAAGCTTGTCAAACACTTTTTTCAGCCAAGGGGATTGAGTGTTTCTTATTGGCAATTAACACTCTTGAATAGCCAAGACTGTGGAATTTCTAAAGCCACTAAGGGCTATCCAGTTTAATATTTAACATACTCCAATATTAAGCACTCCGGGGTTTTGTTTGCGATTAAATAACAGCACCTCTCACTTTAAGCACTTGAGTTGAGCGGTGCATCTGTTATTTACCGAAGCAAGCTTGGATACAGTTTGTCGTAGATGCCTAAGTACGGCCCATATTGCATGGGCAAAAATAGCCATAAAGTGAGGACAAAATCAGTTGAATAGCAAACGATCGAAGCTTGCGCATACTGGTATCCGATTTTTAATCAAGGGAAGCATTGTTCTGTGTATCGTTCCAGTTCAACCATGTTTTTGATCCTTAAAGACAAAAAAAAACAACTGAAGCAAAACGGATAACGTTAAATACTGTTGCCTGATTTCCTGATTGAATAGACGAACTAAGCTAGCGGTTAGGGAAATGACAATTACACAGGCGCTCGATATTATTATAACTGTGATCAGGGATGTTTTTCAACTCTTATTGCCAGTGCGAGAAAATGTAAATGACAATGTTTCAGAACTGTTAACAAACATTACTCTTGACTGAACCTCTGTTTACGAAGAAATACCTCCATTTACAACGGAGCAGAAAGACGCTTGGATGAATTACGTGAACGGTTGTTGAGCAGGACATTACATTTACAGTTAGTACAACTGATGCAAAGTTACGCACGTGGATACCTCATAGCTCTCACTGCTTGTTATTACCCTGGTCGTCATCTTTCGTGTGGTCTTTTACGTAGTCGAATGTTCACTTAAGCTGTCTTTCAAAAACAATGTGGATACCTGCACGTCACATCTTGGAAAGTTTGTCAATAACTCGGCAAGGATCGGTGATTTCACCACTCCGTTTCCCCAGGCTCATATCATTCACTCTTCCATGATTACTTCCTTCCACCTTTACATTTGCATCTTAAGGGGAAGAGAACAAGGATTCGTTGTGATTGGCTTAATATAAGAAACCTACCTACATAATTAGTCTAGGGCCTGATTTGCTAGCCGATCGAAATTAGTCCTGCAAAATTACACGATGGACAAACATTTTTGCGCGGGAGCTACTTTTGACAAGACAGACAACAAAATGGTTTCGGGCCAGACCATGGCTTGTTTGAGAAAATTTATTACACTGTTGAAAAAAACGGCTCCAATGGTCAATCAAGCGGCAGAAGTTCCCCAAGAACAGACGAGATCTGGGGGGCCTTTGGAGCCACTAGTTGTCTCCAGGAACCAGATGGTTGCATTCATTCCCGTCCCATCCCCGCACATCACCACGTGCTGCAGGATTGTCCTAGTGTTGTTGTAGGATAAGGGGATCGGTTCCCTGGCGCTAGCAGACTCGGATGTTGACCTGTATGAAAAGGGTGTACCCTAATATTAAAGGAGATCCTGTAATCGCAATCTGACCCAACCCTCATTTTCAGATCACTGGAAATCGTAGAATACCGGAGAGTAAAACGCCTTCATAAATTTGCTCGCTATGATATTGCTTTTTTTTTCAAATAAAAAAGGCAGATTTGGCCTTGTAGAGAAATTGTGTGCATGTGTTCTTGGCACATTTACACAGCACAACAAAAACTTCTTAAAATAACTCAGCGAATATACAGAATAGCATTATCAAATCAGTCAGCTGATATACGAATGTCGGTTTCTGCGCCTAGAATCAAGACACGTTGTGACCTATGTCCTGACAATGCATGAGGTAAATCTTTTATCATGTTGTGTTATTATTTTGTAAGGACATGGTTAGAACTCAAACACGCAAAGCTTAAGCGCCCTATCTTAAAACACATACACACAACAAGACACAACTCAAATATCTGTATTGCTCTGGGGCTCAAACATTTTGAGGGAATTTCTACAATAGCAGTGTCAAATCAGTATTCAAAAGTTGATGTTACCGTTTACTGTACCGTTTTAGGTATGCAAGTGCTATGCAGTATGGAATTGTTCAAAAGACACATGTAGGATGCCCAAGATAGAAACATAAGGCATTCTCTAAAGTATGATGCTAATGAATTCGTTTATGTTATTGCCTTAGCACAAAAACAGGGCGATATTAATTACTGATCGTTTCATATATACTGTGCACATTCGCTGCTTGGTATGGGTTGTTCTGACCCTTCCATTGCCGTGCTATTGCTATGCATATACCAAAACAGGGTCTAGTGCAAACGACTTGGAACAGGTTTGGATGGATTTTGTTCATGTATGGTACGGTAGCAGATTAAAATCTGAACTCTCCTTATATAGCACAGTGCATATTTTTTACATTGTATGGTTTATTAAGTACATCTTGTCAGGAACTTTGAACACATCACTCGTAATTCTTTCTTAAATGGTATGTAAGCAAATAATGATAATCCAGGATCTAATGAAAAATTTCTGATAGAAGCAACCTAAACAAACCACATCCGAGTTTTTTTCTTTTGTTATACAAAAGATATACCAAATATCAACAGATACTTTTAGCTCCGACCTTATAAATTATTCTATTTTACCAAGCATGTTTACTCTTTACACAACAGGCTTGACAGGTGCTGTTGTTGTGTAACGCGAAATAGTTGCTACGTTTTGTCGCTTTTACGTGTCCTTCACATAAAAGCCACCAGTTTCCAATCGAAAGCACAAAAAACTTTGACATAATATATATAGAATTTGTGAGCTTTTGGAACAAAACTTACTGTTGCGCACATCTATGTTCAACCGCTACACTGGAGAGCACAACTGACACCATGGAAGGAGATTGTCATATATGATTTTCAAAAAGACAGATATGGTCATTAATGTCACAGAAATGTATATTTATTTATTTATTTATTTTATTGGTGCTTTACGCCGTACTCAAGAATATTTCATTTATACGACAGCGTAAAGCATTATGGCGGGAGGAAACCTTACACAGCCCGGGGGAAACCCACGACCATCCGCAGGTTCCTCGCAGACCTTCCCACGTAGGATCGGAGATGAAACCAGCATGAGCTGGACTTCAACTCACAGCGGCAGCATTGGTGGGAGTCTTCTGGGCACTGCGGTAGAGCACTAACCGACTGAGCCACGGAGACCTCACAGAAATGTATAGGTCGTACATAATACATGTATACGAGGAGAAGACCAGATTTCACGTGACCTGAAGAATAGTGGCTGCAAAGAGAATTTTCTGTTGGCGTACCGTGACGCATCCTCGCTAAAGCCAGCTAGATTTTTTTGCAAATAAATGACATCGGGTGAGATAAACATTTTTATTAGTCCTTCGACAAATTGATTGTGAGGCAATAAACCGAAAGTCTACACAAAAACCTTATCTTAAATTCCCAAAATATCTCTCACATACAGCACATGCATGGATTTGATAATAAGGAGATAGAGGAAATTGTATTATAAAAAGATGGTGGCATGGTCATCTCGATGCAATGTAACCTAAATGAGAATGTCTTAGACCAGTAACACCGGAACATTTGGGCTGCAGACAGATCCAGTTATCTGTTCAGTTTCTGAGTAACGCAGATTCCAAAACAGACAGGTGAGATTTCCACGCTGATTAATTTCAGTTATTATGGCGATTAGTTTTAGCTCCCTGTTGCAGCTGTAGACAAAAATAAGGAAACCTGGCTCACATTAATCTCCAACTATTTGGTGTTTAACTTTGAAGATGTTTTACTCCACACATGTTAAATGTCTTTATTGTCGACAGAGAAAACGACTTGTCTGTAATACACCACCTGCCTCTGACAAATTACTGAAGAACTTCTCCACATGTGCACAGTGCAGATAAATGGCATATTGATGGAATATCACCTAAACAGGTATAAGAGCACTGCCTGCCAAGTACATCCACAAAGGCCAGGAGAGCAGTGTAGGCTGAGTAATCACAAAGTGTTCCTGACTGGTACTGGGACTGAAACTACACATCTGGACCACTTGGCCAACCCAAGCTTTTATTGTCTTTGCAAGGATAGAATCACTGCACGGTTAGCTTCACACATTTCTTGCGTTGTGCAATTTCACGTTATTTTTGTTGAATTAGATATTAGACAAGTACTGAATTTTTCTTTTGAAAGGTCCAGCCCATAAAATAACTTTTATGCTATGTGTTTCATTGTTTAGTACATATTTGTTATGTGGCTGGTTGTTTTCGCATCTAACAGTCACATTAGTCCGATGTCTATGAATAGATGCAAATGTTTTTCCTAGCATAAAAATTAGAACTTCCCCTCCAGGTGATCAGTTTTAGGGTGGTGGACTGCAAAGAGGGCCGGAGTAAACCACCAAATTTTGTACAGTTACTAGCACAATTTCTTACACCTTTGGGAAAGGTGATTGCTCTTTTACAAACGTTATAAAATGCTCTAAAGGAGGTCGACTACTTCTTGTCATCAATACCCATAAACAATGAGGTTGAATTAATCAAAAAATTCTCAACTCAAGGCGGGAATTGAGCACGCGTCTTTGGTGAGAGTCGGGCACCTTTAATACTCCCTGAAGTACTCTTCCGACTTGGGAATGGTCCCTATCATTTCAGCCATGTAAGCAATTCTATCACAGCTTCTTTTACATGACAACGAGTAAAACGGAAAAAAGTTTATTTTCCGATAATGGCTTAATGACACATTCGTATTCAGTGTCATAATGTCATAAAGTCCGCATTCATCATCACGTTAGTGAAGAATAAAGCAAATGCAGAATGAACAGGTGGTCCAAATGGAGCAAAATAGACTAGCGACAATTGGGTAAAATAAGCCAGCGACAATATTTAGTTTACAGCGGGCTCTACTTCAAAGCACGTGGGCATTTGTCATGGGCCTACAGATGTGCGCTCATTAGTGTCTCTAAAAGACTACAGAATGGTCTAAAACGGGAAGAAATCAATCATTTCTTTAGACCACTGATCCACGGATTCATTCATTAGACGCTTTCCCCCCAGCAGCTGCATGTCCCATAGAACGTTGCACCGAGGTGAACTGGGCAGCAATGTCCGAACAGACGACCCTCTTTGTCAAGCCTTAATGAGTTAAGATTAAGACCGGATGACTACCAGACGGCACGCGCTAAGGTTCCCTTTAATATGAACATATCATATCCGTGGCCAATGACATCCACTGTCTTATGTGATTACACATCTTAACGATAGCAGGGAATCAAATCTTTGCGAAGTTAATGTGATACATCAAAAAGGATTTAGTTTATCACTCAGCACCGCCATTGCACCGGATAAGTCAAGTCGACAAAAGGAAAAGCAATCGATGGCTTTGCCATCGTCCTAATTGAGTACGAAGGGTCAGTCTCCCTGAGCCTGGACAACGTATTTGAACATAGATGTGTACGTTTCACTGTTTAGTGGGCTTCAGAGACAGAAAGCGCCATTTCAAGCCAATCCCCTCCCTAATGGGCTTTAGTGAAAATAGGCGACAGCTGACGCTTCCGTTGAAAACCACCTACATTAAAATATAATTATGGATTTCTTTACGCCTCCAGGGGAGGGGGGGTTGCGGGTCCATGGCTCAGTTGTTAAGCGTGGTAACGCAGCGTAATGACCTAGAACCCTTCCATCAATGCGCTCGCTGTGAGTTCAAGTCCATCTCGTTCTGGCTGCCTCTGGGACCCTTCGTGGGAAGGTCTGTGCCTATTCTGTTCAGCAAGTCTCTATAGGCAATTGTGGTACAGTCTGCATTTCAACGGCGTTTTTGACATACATCCGTGTTGTAATCTCGCCTTTAATACATTGTAACTTTCTTTTGTCATGCTAATCGGGTCAGCGTTTGACCCATATCATAGCATTCACTGTAATTTCTCGAAACTTTAGCGTTATTTTACGCAGGTCAACCTTTCTGTACAGAAAACCCTCGTTAAAAGTATGTTTACGTTTAAAAAATCCCCAAAATATCGACGCGAAGGGAATGTGTAGTAGCGACCAAGTCAGTTATTCAGTACTCCAGTCCACTTGTGAACATTTTTGGGATTTTGGAGTTTTGACCTAGGTGCTGAACGTATCACAGCTCTGAGCGAGTGTTGCGTCATTAGCTATTTTCTTGGGGATTTTATTTCTGAGCTTGTATTTGCTCCGTAGTTCCGTTCTATTCATCCTAATTTACACTGGAACTAATACTGACCTGCGGACATTTTGTGGCAAGCCACAGGACTTAATCTCTAGTGCCCGGCAAAGGACTTTGGGCATTTTCCGCGCATCAGCTCCCCAGGAAAGAGTGTTGTCTACCCGAATGATTTGTTAAAAACTCTCTTCGGTCTGCCGCTCATTCGATCTATTCGACTTGGAGGTCAGTGACACCCCTCAGTTCAGGAATTCGTCAGAATTGTTGATTTGCCTATTTCTGTGTACAGGGACTCGCCTCGTAGACCCCTGGTGTTTGTGATCTGCTTCAATCTCCTTTAGAAACTATATTGTTGTTATTCCTTGTGCACTGCTTAGATTATATTATTCCATTATATGGATTGACCTGTATAGAGTGTGTTTCTTTGTTTGTTCAACAAGCCACCTGTTTATTGTCTTTCATCTCATCTCATTCACACCCTTACAATCCCCGAATGTCACAGAGCATCGTTGATGGTGTCGACAATTTGGACAAACACGCGGTTTGTATAATGAGAAGAGCCCAAGGCGAGCATGCACTTCAGGGGAAAACGTGCAAAGAATTTCAAGGAGTTTTCTCCTTCGAGTTCCTCTTGGCACTAGGGTGCCAGGATCAAGATGCCCCTGAAGTAGACGCTGTGCCGTGATTACGGACTCAGCCTTGCTGAATTGCAGAACACAAATTGCCTTGTTTTTCTGGTTTCTGTAACTTGCAAACGATTGATATCAGAGGCCATTCGCGTGCTCGGAGAGGCCGGGAGCGTTGTTCTTTTGATTGAATGAATGATGAAAGGATTATGGATTAACGCCACATCGGCAATATCTCCACCATATCGTGGCGATAACATGTTCAAACCAGGAAGTCGTGTTTAGTTTTCGACATGATCTGATGAACATCCAAAATTTAAAGGAAAACAGACGAACATTTTTCAAAAGCAGTTAAAAACAGTAAATGTCACATAAAAGACGAAAACCGCAATTCCTTTCTGTTTTATACACTGAAACATATATAAACTGTATTGTGTTATACAAGCCAACAGTATCGCCAGCGACGCCGTTAAACAAGTCAGTTACACAGCTGACTATGAAGAATCTTTGCCGAATATGCGCGAAGTCTACACAGTCAACAAGGATATGTTTGATGGGATCAAATAGTAATTTAGATTCTGGAAGAAGCCAAGGAGGAGACTCCGGAAAAGAAACCGGAGCTATGTCCTCCAGCTTCATGTTACCTTCCACAATATGGTCCAGAACACCAAGACTAAACGAAGGAATGTTGTTATATTTTTGGACATATGATGGATTAAAAACACAGCCGTAGGCAGGCTTGTTGGGTGAGTTTTAAGACGTGTATGGTGTTGAAGACTTAGTTTTATACGTCTGTGATATAACGAAGGCTCATTAGCCTCCGCGTATAAACTTTCTACTGATGAAGTTCTAAATGCACCAAGGTTGAGCCTCAAACACATGGTGATGGTCCGGATCCAGCATTTTAAGATATGATTTCCTTGCGGAAGCATAAATGATTGATCCATAGTCCAATTTAGACCCCACAAGAGAATGATATAAATTTAATAAAACAGATCGGTCAGCATCCCAATCGGTGCTAGTTACGACCTTAATTATATCGAGAGCCTTTGTGCATTTAGCTTTAAACATTTTAATATGGGATATAAAAGATAACTTGTTATCAAAAATAACCCCTAAAACTTTATTTTCTCCTACAATCTTGAATGGCTCACCACAGAATTCAAGTTCAGGGTCCAAATGAAGTTTCCGTTTATAACAAAATGCATGCCAACGGTTTTAGACGAAGAAAATATAAAACCGTTGGCAAATGCCAATTTCTTGATCTTATTGACACAAAGATGCAGTTGCCGCTCGATGTTATTCATATTTTAGCACGGTAGCATATAAGGAAATCATCTACATTTAAAGAACCCTCTGTACCAGGTGTAAGAGTTTTAGCGAGGCTATTTATTTTGATGCTAAACAGTGTAGGAGAAAGAATACTGCCCTGGGGCACACCCATTTCCTGCTCATGAGATTCAGAAAGAGTGGACGCCTTAAGTTGACGATCAGATAAAAATTCTGATATATATCATGGTAAACGACCTTTCAAACCAATATTAGAGCGGTCTTTTAAAATACAATATTTCCATGTGGTGTCATAGACCTTTTCGAGGTCGAAAAATATCGACACCACATGTTCATTGTTAATAAAACCATCACGAATGAAGGTTTCAAATCGAGTAAGGTGATCTAAAGTAGATCGACGAAAACCACATTGAATATTATATAAAAGCTTGTTGGTGTCAACCAAACAAATGTATCATTTATCATCCGTTCCATAGTCTTACAGACGCAGAGCTATGGGATGGTAATTATTTGGATCACTATGATCCTTGCCCGGTTTAAGGATCGGGATAATATACGCCTCTCTCTATGACGCCGGGAATTTACGAGTTATCCAAATATCATTAAGTAAGTCCAAGAGAGTCTCCAATGGCACACATGGTACATGGTTCAGAAGCTTAAAATATATATTATCCGGGTCGCACGCTGCAGCGTGTGCCTCTTTTAATGAAGATTTAAGCTCTTCAATCGAAAAAGGTCGAATATAATCTTCTGAATTATTAGAAAGAAAGCAATTTCATTTTAATTGTTTTTTAATATGCTGAAATTCAGTAGTGTAATTCCCAGCGGAAGAATTTTGAAATATCGTTTCAGCTGGTTTGTCCTTAAGCTTCGGAACCATGTTCCAGACCTTACGCATAGGTTTTTTGACGTAATGCCTGAAACAAAGTTCCGCCGACAAGGTCGTCTCTTGGTCCTAATTAATTGACGAACCTTAGCTCTAAAAATACGAGCCTGGTTTAAATTATTATTAGTAGGACGGTGATTAAAATTTCGCTCGGCCTTTGTATGCTCCTTAATGGCCTTACGACAGTCAATATCATACCAGGATTTATTTCTTGATTTCGTCTTTGCCGAGGTCTTAGGGATAGTTCTATCAGCTGCTGTTAATATAAGTTCATTCAATTATAGCAAAGGGTCATGTGCAGCATTGAGACTCTCTGGAGTGGTGTCCGCCTCACAGAACATCTCAAATACCATCCAATCCGCTTTATCGAACTTCCACCTCGCTCTGGAGTGGTGTCCGCCTCACAGAACATCTCAAATACCATCCAATCCGCTTTATCGAACATCCACCTCCCTATACGTTCTAAGAAATTAGAAGTGAGATGCTCGAGGATAATAGGAAAATGGTCACTACCACAAAGACCATCATGCATCCAAGAAGAAAAATCAGGGAGAAGTGATGGATCCGTGATAGTGAGATCGATAGCAAAATATGAACCATTACCTGGATGTAAATAGGTATTAGAACCATCATTGGAATAACACAGTTCATCTTTAGATAAGAAATTTTCAACTATTTTGCCCTTATCATTAATATTATTACTAGCCCATAGGGGGTTATGGGCATTAAAATCTCCCATAGGTGGTTATGGGCATTAAAATCTGCCATAATTATGAATGGAATTGGCAGTTGTTGTTTTAAATTATGCGGCTGGGAAAATGAGAAAGAAGAATGAGTAGGAACATGAACTGAACAGACGGTGACTTTTCCGATAAGGAAACACGGACGGCCGCAGTCTGAAGCTCCGTGTACAGGGCAACAGGACTGTGAATAATATTATCATTGACAAAGATAGAGGAGCCGTCACAAGCTGGCTCTTCCTACAGACAGTAAGTTCTATAAAGTGTATAATGTTTAAGAAATATTTTATCTTTGTCAGATGGTGAATTTCCTGCAGACAAAGGGTAACAAGATTTAAAAACTGAACTCGTTGAATTATTTTAATAAAATCAATCGTACGACCTCGTAAGAAGTGTGAAGTTTTATGTCGTGTGACAGAAATTGCCTGTTCTTAAATTTTTTAAAAAATTTTTATGAAGTAAATATACTTTTTTTTTCGGACGCATTGCAACAAAATATTGCCCGGCTTCATTTGTATGACTTGTTTTAAGGTTCCAGCATAACTCTGTAAGTTTTTTTCCAAAAGAAAAGCATTTATTCGGTCTTTGCTTTCGGTTTTATTACTTTTTATTCACCAAGAATGTAGGAAAGTAATTATTTCCTTCTTCAAAATCTAGTGATATCTCATTTTTCCTTTTCTTACTCACACCTGATGAAGGTTGTGAGGAGAACATAGAAACATTAGATGTATATCAGTCAGAAGAAGACACAGCGAACTGTTTTTTTTTTATTCATAGGGCCGTGTCTATCACACGCCCCGAATTGCCACTACATGTCTGACGAAACCCCTACTGCGAGAGAGAGAGAGAGAGAGAGAGAGAGAGAGAGAGAGACGAGAGTTCCACGCCATCCTTGATAAGACGGATTTTTCGCTCATACTCGAGGAGGTCGAATCTAATAATTTAGAAAACGGCCTGCTCGATTGACCCTACAGCCACCTTCCGGACACCCGAACATCTCACTAAACACGTTCAACACGTAAAGTAGTCAATTTATACCACATCGAGATATATCCAGGTTGATATTCGGACATCTAGACTGGCGTGACCAGCCGATTGATCGGAACGGGCCCTCCGACCACCAGTCTTTGCAGAAGTAAGGGCCGAAGTGGAGTGTTGGGCGTTAGGATCTCGCAAGACCAACCCACCAGGATGCCGTCCTCCCCCATCACGGATCGCACCCCACGGTAAACAGGTTGCCCCTTTTCGTCGCCTTGTACGACAAGCCCGGGGAAGCTGTCGGACTGTGCTATTCGCCTGAACTACACGGAAGAGCCCTAGGTTAGTCGTCTCATACAACAAGCTTGCCTAGAGAACTGCGGTCCTATTTTTTTCACCCCAGGGAACCCCGCGGGGGATGTTCTTTTGAAACTCGGTTGGTGATTCATGGTTGCGGCGATGTAGGGAATTTAAAATCGTGTCCATTAATCTGAAACACTCTGTGGTAATCTCAACGAAATAAAAAAAAAATCACGCCAACATTTACCGAAAGCTTAATTCCCTTACTGTGTGCATCGAGAGATTAACAACACAGGGTTTTAAATATTGAAAATAATCAATATCCATTTGTCATAATTCTAGTCACCAAAAATGATCTACTAAGGGTTAAAGAATGTCCAGAGTTCAATTTTTATTTAAGTTGACATAGTTAAGTTATCCTTAAAAATTTGTTTAATTTTGGCCACACTTGGGTGTGCTGACTTGTAATGTGATGACATCACAGGGGTTAGATTGAAAAGCCACAGCAGGGTATACAGTGCCACTTAACATGGTTAGTCCTACAAAAGTTCATTTCGATCCTCTCTCCAAAGCAGAAGATTCCACTGATCTTAACTCCTCCATTTAGACGAAAGCTTACAAATTAACGAAGGTACTGAAGTTGACGGAATCACTTTGCAAATCATTTCAACAAATGTAGATTCACACCTATTCGAGCCCTGCTAAGACTCCGACTGTCGCCTATCTTAGTGATTTACTGACAGCAATAATGACGGTATATCCCATCCATGTAGAGACCGCCTGGTTAACACTAACTCGTGCATGCTGTTCACTACAACTCTGTACCTTATATCAGGGAAAATGTGACTTCGGAAAGTTTCAGGGATTTTTCCTTTATTCAAGTGGAAAAGTATCCGTGAAACTCGATCCTCCTAGTTGAAAGCAGTTAGTACTAGCATAAAAGCCTAGGTCCAAACAGAAGCAATGCCGAACTTACATGTTTACAACGATCAAAGTTTAGTCGCTGATATTAGAAATTTCATTCAGTAAAATGAGTTTTCCAAGTCATGATATTTAAGTATAACAGAATACAAACCTGTTCTGTGAATAAATCTGTACATTTGAAGGACACTAAAATGGACTCTCTGGATGTCGAGCAGACTCTGGTGTTCTTGTCCATATTATTTAAAACTTAGACAAAACTAGTCTCTCATTATGACGGCAGTGTCCAGTTAAGTGCCATCAATGATACACTCTGATGGCAGTGGCCGCGACAAAATATTCACCAACAACACTGAGCGGTTGGAAATCAAGATGTGAACCTGAAGGAATGAAACATCTGGTATCGAGTCTACCCCAAAAGTTAACAGGGTGTCCCGGCAACACAAGCAGAGGTGGGATTCCTGGGAATTCAAGTCCGGCTCAGGCTGGATTATTCTCCGTTCGTAACTGGGAAGGCCTGTATGCCAGCAACCTACGCGCTGATGTATGTTCCCCAAGCGGCTTATGCCACATTTCCTCTCACTATAATATTGGGCGGTGTCGTAAAACCATGAGTACGGCGTAAAACACGATGAAGTGAACAGGTAGATAGATACACAGGCATTCGTTGCGTGATCATTTATCGTGCACCATGTAGGAAAGCTGGTCAGTAACTGGCCAAAGGTTGAAGGTTTATTCGGGTGGCTCCTGTTTCCTCCATCCATAAAAAAGTAGCCTTTGACATCAAACATCACTCAACTTACTAAATAACGAAGTGGGTCCTCCGTGGCTCAGTCGGTTAGCGCACTAACGCAGCACAATGACCCGAAGCCTCCCACCAATGCGGTCGCTCTTTTCCAGCAACCTGCGGATGGTCGTGGGTTTCCCCCGGGCTGTGCCCAGTTTCTTCCCACCATAATGCTGGCGCCGTCGTATGAGTGAAATATTCTTGAGTACGGCGTAAAACAACAATCAAATAAATGAATAACATCAAATAACGATGTATTTGATTAAGGTTGCACTCCTCGAAGATACGTTCCCCAATGATTTTACTTTCACTACCGTCTGATCCAGAACATTTTAAAGTAAATTACTAGCCTCGGGATATTGATTCCTATTATAATGATTTTCAAGCAGATCGACTTTAAAAGTTTATGGATAAGATGCGCCTGATGATTTCAAAATTGTGATAATCTGTGATAATCAAATATCTATATGTAAAAACTTCCAAGCACTCCACAATCTGAAATGCAACTTTTTTCACATAGAAATCCCTTCTGCTCGATGAATTTTTAGGAGTAAATTTCTACTTCTTAGACAACAGCCTGTACTTTAAAATACGCAAAAATATGCAGATAATCACTGATTCCCAATTATCAATGGAGAAAAAATGTGCAGGTTTTTAAAAGGAAGATTTTAGTTATGATATGTTAACTTTGGTTTTTCGGTTGAGGGTGTTTTTTTTTTTTTGTTATTTACCACACGGGAATCCTTAAATCACAATCACACGTTAAAACCGTAGTTTACTGATCTTCGAAAACGCACAAAAACATTATCCTCGCACCGGCTAAGATATAGCTCCTAAGACTGACATATAGGCATCCAGGCACCAGAGAAGCCATTTGTTTAACACAATTAACATTAATAACCCATTAATCCCAAGACATTGCTCGTCGGAAGAACATCATCATCGCTAAAATATTGATTGTTGTTTCTTCTTCGAGATATATCCTTCTCGACATGTCATCGTGTTGCTGAACACAAATTGAGCATTCCTCAAAGATATTTCAATGATCCGGACGCACCAAGACAGCAAGTAAATTTTCTGACACCCAAAAGATAATATATCTGTCATAGGATCAGAGAAATCTGTTGATTACACGTTGCGATGTGTGCATACACTGAATCCGTGTCAATAAAATCACCCATTAATCAAGGGAAATTGAGGAAGGTGTGGAATTTGGAAATAACAAAGTGACACGTGTGGGCTGCAGTCCAATTTTACAGTCTGGTTATGGAAGGAAGCGAGATGATTCATACCAACATAGATGACCTCGTCATAAACCCTTTCCATGTTGTTTATGTTCTGAAATACTTTAGAACTATGAAACAAAACTTATAATTGTGAGAATTATAATTGTACAAACTTGTACAAATTGTACAAAAACATAGACTGCTCTGGTCTTGTTTCTATTATACCAGGATACTGTGGAGGGTTTAAATCAGTCTGAGACAAAAGACAGCATGCCCACGACAGACTTTTTCCCTCCCCGTGTATTAGTGTACATTGGATGAAACATTGTCCAGTATCTCTAATGAACCAGACAAAAAAGTTTGGCGTTTATCACTGCTAAAAATAAATCATTAGGAATTACTGCTCGCGTCGGTTCAAAATCAAACCAGGCTACTGTGGAGTGTTTAAATCACTATGCAACAAAAGACAGCATTCCAAGACAAGTGTTTTTCAGCCCAGTGGAATTGTTGATGTTGGCTGTATATAAACAGTAAGGCCACAGCATGTTTTTAGCAAAGTGATTTCTTGATTTGTTCCTCATAAGCCCGTATACTTGTTAGAAAATATATGTTTACATCAGGTATATCAATGAAAAAACGTGTGGAATACTGCCGCGTGAGGTGTGGAATAATGGACTGATCATGTTACAATTATTGTTAATCCTTTGCTGGGGAGACAAATAGCAATGTGGATACTTCGACGTGCTTATGCGAGTGTTTGACCGATGATTCTTCTGTGCCACTAAAATGATACCGAGCACTAGTGTATCGACATTAGAATAAGGAATTACTTCCTGGTTTGGCGACTTTCCTGACGGATGTTCGATGTCACAGGGGAATTATTCATTTTCCGTTGTGTAATGTTTGGAAAATATTTCCAGCGTGTCCAAGGAACTCAAGCGTGTTAACCTGACGTGATGCCAAAATTCAACATCGGGTCAGTGCATGTAATTCCGGTTACAGAGCTTGAACTCGGGGATTTGGTTTTAGTTAATCAACCGTCATGAGAGATGATCCTTTTCATGCGGTCTTAATGCTTTATGTGTCGCAGTGTGTTTTCCCGCCATTCATTGTTGTTGGTTGATGGTTATTTGAAGATTAAAATTCAGCCGACTGAAATAATTGGTATACGCCCTTTTATTTTTTGTCTGGCAATGGGGTTATATGAATTAGATGGAATTAATGGTTTGATAATACCCGGTTAGAGACACAGAGAATACGAGGGAAATCTTTGCTGACAGCAAAGTCCGGAGTCAAGACACCAGCGTCCGGAACAAAACGTCGCCGTCCATTACACAGTGCGTTATTACGAATCTTATTGTGAGGCATGTATCACCCTCAAGTTACTTCAATGGCTCTCTCACTTGTGAAGGAAAGCATCATCTGTTGTATCGATCGGTATGCCACAGTGAGAACACTGTTCGAAAAATCCGTGATTTTAACCCACGAACTCCGGTATTTCTACGAGGGTTTTACCACAACTGTCGATTAGTGGTAAAAAAAGCCTTAACAGGAGAAACAAGTGATCTAAGTGGGGTTAACATATCATTCCATACGATGATATTTCGGCCATTATCACCGTTATTTTACAGTAAAAATACCTGGCAGTTTTGATTCATTTCATTTAGATGTATGTCCAACAGAACAATTTTCTCCACTAAACTGTCTCCTTTTAAACCGTCAGTAATAACCTTATTTTCCGTGATGTTTCCTCAGCCACCTTGGTCACTGATTCCCATTATCACAATAAGCTTGTGGACACAGGCACGATTTCTATGAAGGCGGAAGTATTCTAAACCGACTTCAAGTAATAATCTCTGAGTGTTTCCTGGGTTCTTCTCATAAGATTCAGAGTCATCTATAGCCTGCTTGAATGACCCTGTCCACGCTCGACCACAAAGCGACTGTTCAAGTTTTAAAAGAACCATGAGAACCTTGCGCCCGTCAGATGATGCAAATCGCACCAGTCTTTTTCTGCGTGCTTTTTCGAAGCCAAAATATGGAATACATCAGTTCTCTTTCTTTTGTGCACACATATACGCCTTGTGTGCTGGCTACATTAGTTGCGATAAGTTGCGACCCATTTTAAATCTGTGATGAAAGGCATCTTTTAAGTAATGTAGAAAGGTTTGTTCGTTAATGCAAAACAATATCCTACTGAAGGGCACTTTTCTCCAGTTAAACATAAGTCTTTTTAAAACACATATGGCAACTGTCGGAGGTGATAAGAGATTTGTTGGGAAAAGTATTCTTTGGAGCTGTTTTTCATTTTGGCTTAACTATTTATCCTTCCCTAAGAATCCTGTATATTTTATCAAACGATCAAAACTTAGCACACTCTAGAGCATATTCCTTCATAATTCTTACGTGTGTTTGGTAAATAGTTTTAGTGTAACCGGCTGTGCCGTCACAGGAACTGTTGAGGTCAAACACCGTTCATCAACCTCACAAGATTTCCTAGGTAAATGCGAGCGCATAGTTGGCTACTGTGTTTGTGTGAGTAAATTGTAAGACACTGACAGAGGGTGTCTTTCGTGCGTCAAAGCATTTGTCATATATGAGGTGCGGTTTGGTGGTTTTCTGAGGGCAGTGTACATTACTTCAAAACACCGAAACCCTTCACAGAGAGTGACAAACTAAATGTATACATTTCAGAGGTGAAACACATCTCGGAGACCCGTCAGAGCGAGTGGCAAAATGAAAATGTACGTTTCTGACGTGAAACACATAGAAGATACAAGACAGATCAAATGACAAAGTAAAGGGCTACGTTTCTTTCATGAAAAACATCGCAGAGGCTCGTCAGTGATTGACGAAATAAAGCCTTATGTTTCTGACTTTACACACATAGAAGATACCAGTCAGACCGAGTGACAAAAGAAAAGCATACCTTGCTAATGTGATACACGTAGAAGATGCCAGTCAGAACGAAATAGAAACTGATATATAGTCCGCTTACCTTTTCCCATCCTTTCCAAGACGACGGATACTGTTTAGAGTGTTATAGCTATTCCTGCTTGTTGATGAACCTGTAGTCATACATTGAGGCATACTTCGTCACCCACCGGCTAAGCGTGGTTAAGATTGCACTGGCTTCTTAAGGCGACTGTTCTGTGAGTGATGTGCGAGTCCAGTGGCCAGTCCTTGTTACGCCGCTGTCTGGGAAATCAATAAAGAGCAACGGTTAAGGCTCAAACAGTGTTGTCTTCGTCCGGAATAGACTAAATATTCGAACGTATTACACAAGCTGACGTGGCTGGTTGGAATTTTAGGCATAACCCCTAACGTGGACACATGTACAAGTATTTGTTGTCCAACGAGACACCCTGTGTTTCGATGGATAACACTTGAGTCTGTTAATCTTCAGAATCACGATCCTCTGGTGAGTGTATTGGAGAATTTATAGACTTTGTTGCTTAGGTTACAAAAACGTTTCACTACTTATGTCGTTTAAGCCCAGCCAGATTTTCGGGAGACGAGTTTCTCTGGCTTTTTCTTAGTCATGAATATTTATGAGATCAGAGTCCCATTTTACCGGTTGGAAGCACGATATGTAAATTAAGAAAGACTACACAGACAACATAAAGCAACCCTGCTGTTGAAAATAGTTTAGATGACAAGTAAGAGAAATATGCTGTTATATTTGATTCTATATTATTTGATAAGATATTATTTAAACATAGGTTTTAGAAAAGTTCCAGTGGTTCTGCACGTAGTGACTCAGCCTACACGGGTAGCAATATATATGCTGAAGTTAGGAAAGGGGTGTTGTGAAATAGCAGAATGTACATCGTCAGTTTAACGACACACAATACAGATGAACGATCTGTAAAACAGTCATAAGATTACAATTACTGACAGTTACTAACCAGCAACGCCTTAGATTATTCAAGCCGATTCATTGTCTGATAATAAACTTTATGCCATGTTCTGTATAGGAGAAATTTTGAAAAAAAAGTGAATAAGGCGCAACGGAGGATTCCAATGATGTCCTTCTAATATGCGACAGATTCAAACCTGGTGTAGTCCATCTGTAAAGCAAGCCATCCAAGCAAAATGGAACCGATTCTCCTGCCAAGGTACAACGAACAGATTTTGGGATTTGAGCATCGGAAATATCATTTACAGCTCTTCCTTACCTCACCCTAAAGAGGTTATGTTTTTGAAGGGCTTGTTATGTCTACGTCTGCCTGCCTACCTATCTATCTGCCTGTCTGTCTCTCCACATGTCTGTGTGCCTGTCTGTCTCTGTCTGCCTGCCTATCTGTCCATCCGTCCGCCCACTGATCTTCCTATCTGCCGGCGTGCCTGCCTGTTTGCCTGCCTGTCTGTCTACCTGCCTTCACATCTACCTCTCTCGCTGTCTCTAAACCTGTCTATCTGATTGTTTGTCTGCCAGCAACTTTGCAAAAAAGATGCATATATGGATGAATTAAGGTGAAAGAGTGCAGAGCTTGACCATGGTCCACATTCCGGGACTGTTTAAAAATATCTTCTCCCATTGTAAAAGGTCGTCAAAAAATTGTACCGCCCAATGCTTGGCCTCGGCACATGTTTATTACGTTATTATTATGTTACTTGTGAGCCACATCTGGATTTGAATCATGGAGATTTTTTAAGCGATTCTTCACTACTGCGAGATGCCAAGCGAATGCTGGGTACTATAAGTGTTGAGTGGGTATTCGGCCTTACATTTCGTCGAGAAGATTAATATTTTCACGAGCCCACACAGGGCACTGGTATAACGTATTTATCACGACGAAGAGCATTCAGGATGACTTTTGTTCATATTTCTACCAAAACACGACGCGTTTTTACGGAGGCTTTACCACTGACTGAGCGGCCGAGACTGATCTCACAGATCACCCTAGAAGAACAGCACAGACTAAGACTGGGGTACTGATGGCGCAGAGCCAAAAATACTGGCTAAAAGTCCACTGCTAGATAGTAATTTTCGATTCAATTTGCAACGGTTTGCAATTTAATTATCTCAAAAAACATGCTACAAGAAACTTTTCTACATGTTGTTGTTGTTAACTGCTGAATTATTAGAACTCTTTGGAAAAGAGAGGCAAAAAAGTTACTGGCTCGTACATTGCTGACATGCGTTGCTCTACACCGGCGCGAGAATCTTTGACTCCGTAGGGATACACAAAAAAAATATCAAAGGCACGAGACTGTATTGCTTGCCTGTTTTGCGAATACGGTACCTATTCAAGGCAGATAGACCAATCAGAGGTCTAGAATTTTATCTGAGTTGTGATAATGTATCTTTTTCTGTTTTAGGGGCTTCGTGCATATAATAATGGTGGACCTTTACCCTCTCGCATCACCTATTGGTTATTCTTCATGATATTTCATTCTAACCATTTAAATAAGATTAAGATGCAAATATTTTGTAACCTATACAACAACTTCAACTTATGCATCAGTTTTTCCTGGAGCCAATACAGGTCTAATCTTAACGAAGCATTCCTAGATCCCTTCAGTTCGTAAAACTAAAAAGTCTTTGGCCTAAACCTCTTGCCTTTTGTTAATGTCTGTTGTTATTTTCGATATCGCTCGAGTCAGAAACATGGCTGAGTTTTGCCCGAAGGGTAAGCCGGTTGTTTCTCGATTCCCTGCATCAAAGGTTACATAAAAATTTGCCTTAATAAAAATGGCGAAAGCAAGGGACATACATGTATGAAACTTAAAACTGACGAAATTTCTGTTATTAAAGTATTAATGAAAAATTGACACTTAATATTTAAATGCAGTGAATTAATTGACGCCAATTACCATGTGTTTAAATTGTATTTTGGGGATTATTTGACAGAGTGTACATATTCATTTGCACTCACCAACAGGAAATAATAACACAAAAAAGACAACAGTTGACCAAATGTGTATGTCAGTCGACATACATAAAGTTTACAAAAGCGTAGCTTTGTATCTTTGTGATAAGAGAGGTTTCGTACTTAGAAGTAAGCAGGATGGCCTGTATCGGAAAAATCCAGAGCCCCGCTATTTTTTGCATTTTAACCAATCAGATGCGACCTTGTGCCCATAACCACACAAGGCAACTGTTTCCTCCGACGTCAATCAAGCATATTTCTGCCTTATACGTGTAATCCTACATGTATGGGTACGAGCAGGTTACATCATGCAGCCGGATTCTCTTTTAAGGCATACCCCATTGCCTGGGAAGAATTCCAGTTTAAAGGTTAATTTCCAGAGTTTCTAAAAATCGCCTTGACCGTTTGGGCCCGTTTTCGTCCTCGCCCGAAGTAACTAACGCTATCACATGTCGTCCTTTCCTGTAAAAAATTAAACACCCGCGTTAATATTACATTAGCTTACTATTGTACATGTAGCAAATGAAATGAACGATAAAGAAGAACATACCCAACGCTAATGCCTTGGTGAATTGTTCTCACTGTACGGGACAAGGTCGTATAAATTTAAAGAGAAGTACCTCATTCAATTAAAGCCACCGTTTTGCCACCGTCTTAAAGAGTACACGGATGATATGGTGAGTTACAATTACACGCCACCGACGAATGTTCAAGCCATAAAAAGTGCATATAAAAACCTTGAGGGACTTTCACATTTACCGAATTCAGAATTCAAAAGAAAGATTCTTTTGACTCGAGCATAATGTACATATTCTGATATATATATGCTGATCATATATTTTCTTAGGAAGAAAATGTTCATGTTTGAAAATCGTGCTGAGTCTTCCTCCTCGCTGTCAACTCCGAACTTTTAGTGTTCCCAGCCACCTGGGGCAAGGTGATTTTTTCGTTCATATGGTGGGAATAATGATTTCTCGTTAGGCTAAACGGAATGTTGATTTTAGCCCTTTTATCTTTAAAGTCAAACGATTACATGGTTCCGGAATTACGTAAATAAAAAGCATGTAAGACTTTACGCATGTCGCAATGAAGGATTCGGTATTTTCACTTTTAAATAAAGGCAATTCTAGGGTTGTATACCTGCAGAACATGACAACAGGAAGCGACCATACCCCTAATTGGGGCACGTGAAAGTTTGTCGCGCATAATCGTAGCGTCCCGTATTCTGGGGACAAATACCGTTAAGAGTCAGCCGAAAAAATAATGTCGAACACCCTCCATGTTGCATTTTGAAAAGTGATATGAATATGAACACTGAAACTAAGAATAATTTGGGCGTAGCCTTCACCAAAGAGATACTTTAGTAACGAAATATTAGAGTTTGGTTTAGAGATAAAGAAGTAGCAACCACTGGAGAAGCTCAGCCCATTGCAATGACATACCCAAGCGGACAACAATTGCAGACATTTTTTCCTTTGCTGACATTCATGTATGGCTACACTAAACCGATTTCAGCTGTGGTGAATTTACACTGACAGTGTAAACCTCAAAGTAGTCTAATTTTCCATTGTCTAGAACTAAAATACTATGGGTAATTACAGTATCCTTCGTGGGCTTCTAAAAGCTCGCAGACAGAAGCGACTACATTTCCATCTGCGACCTCTTACATACAGTCCTCCGCAACATGTATGTGTGGGTCAACATACCAGGACAATCCATTGCTGAACATTACTTCAATATCCAAGGCCGCTTTCGTGTGTTTTGTCGGGTAGAGCATAAGAGGTACGCGTTGACATTGAACAGGAAATACATTTCACTTCACAGTATGTGGTACAGGAAATACGTGTCACTTCACAGTATGTGGTACTTTTCAGGACGTACACTCAGCCCAAAGTTTCTTCGATACTTTCGATTTCCAAAGGCGAACATCCTGCTTCAAGGCCTTGTTTCAAAACATGTCGGAATCCCGAATAGTTTTGACTTTGATTAGCCCTTGACATAAGATACACACTAGTCTCCCAGAAATGAAGGAATGATTATGGCTTACCGCCACATCCGAAATGTTTCAGCCATATCAGGGCGAATTTCCAGAAATGAACTTCGTTACTTCCGCTAAAACAACGCTTAATAGCGCCTTATTAGACAGGTCTTTATACATGTACACAGATTGCAATTTACCACAGGAAAAAAAAAACAACAACCAGCAATGTAGAATAATATTGGAAATATTTGAAATATATAGTGACACATATCAGCAAAAGCATGTTGTTAGTAAAATTAATTTCTATATCTTGAATGATTTTGAAGAGAAATGAAATTGTTTTTAAGAAAACTGATATAAATCATGAAAGACCGGAAATAACTTGCAGTAGGCCATTGCCCTAAAACAGCAAACAAAAGACACAATACATTCAACCCAGCCTCCCGTTACCTCCTGAAGTTCCATAGTTAATAATTAAGACACTCAAACCGCATTTATACCAAATGTTTACATGTAACGACACGATCGCGGATGAAAACATGTTCTTCTACATTCAATCAGAATCATTATGACAATTCAGAGAAAACTCCAGGCCTCTGACTGGAATATTGGTCTTGAAAAGGCTACCGTAATCGCCAAACAAGCAAGCGATACAGTCTTGTGGCTTTGATATTTTTTCCGTAAACCCTATAGAGTCAAGGTTGCACCTCTTGGCCGACGGCAATGCTTGTCGGCAATGTACGAGTCAGAAACATTGCTTGATTCCATTTTCTAAAGCGTTGTGACAAAAACATGCAGAAACGTTTCTCGTAACATGTTTTTTTTAAAGAATTAAAATTCAAATCTTTTCAAACTGAATCGAAAATGACTATCTAGTAGTCGACTTAAGGCAAGTATTTTTTTTTTCTGTGCTATCAGTGAAACGAGCCGAGCCTGTGTTCTTCTTCTCATCGTGTGAGCCTTGACGTCCATATGGGGTGCACAGTAGCAACGTGTCTTGGAAGAGACACCGACTCTTGGTCAAAGCACTGGTATTAATTCAAGGAAATTTGTCCGTGCTGCTCTTCACTGTGACAAAGGCATTATAGCAGCGTGTTGCGTGCGTATGCTGCCTGATGTAGGTGACGGTGTCACCAACCGCAAATACTTATTAACTCGCGAAATGCTATAAATCATGCAAGCGCAGTAATAATTGAGACTTTATAAGATAAATATGTGTGATTGCAATTCCACTAGCCTAAAGAAAAATCTCCGTAATGGAAATGTAACTCGATGTGTACCATCAGCTGGAATGATGTCTCATTGCATTTGGGTCATATATGTAGTAGAAATGATGGAAGAATCCAAAGAAAGTAAGGGATAAACACTGGTACCCACGCTACAGGGTATTCCTAGAGGGTAACTAGTCTATATAATTACTATTTATTCCGTACACCCACCAACCTGACACAAGATCTCCTCCATTCTCGTGGACGATCCTCTCTGTAATCGACTCTGTAAGCGTCGCATCAGTTCATGAGCTGTCAACTCCGTCGATTAAAGTAGCACGTGTCCTATTTTAACTTTGCTTCGGTGGCACTAAGGAAAATATAAGACGTATTATTAGCCGTGTGATGTTAACTTATATCAGGTATAAGTTACAAATCATCTAATATTCAAAACAGCTTTGTAACTTTGATGTCTTGGCTATATAATCCGGCGACACCGTCAGTGTGTGTTGAAGCGAGCTTGTAAATGAATCTTCTGTGTACTCCTTAGTGTTAAACCCGCGTCGACTGATGTGTCAGCTGTATGAAACAGACAATGTCAGGTCTGTATATATCACTGTTGTCAGGTGATAGCGGACCGCCGACATTCATATCATCTCCCGAAAGATCATGCCAGTTTATCGATGGCAGAGTTCATATCGGTACGACCTTATGTAATGTTTCTTTGCTTCTTCACTATGGCATTTGATATATCCAATATCATTTCATGGCGATACATAGCTTCACGCTATAATGAAGGATGGTTGGTGACATGTCGTCGCAGACTACTGTCCACAGAAATGGGAAAATCCAGTGCTCTGGTAAATTCCTGAAGTGCCTGGCTTCCAAGTGATGATCCGTCGCAGATACGATACACCGACAATGGTGTATAGCAAACCAGCTGAACTAATCATGCTTCCCAGGGTGGACAATACCGTCCGTAATGCCGAGCAGGCAATGCAGACTTAGTCGTCTGGCTTGACACAAAGGGATGTTAGTTCAGTCTGGGAGAGTACAGCCACATTTGTACACCAATCGTTAGGTAAAATGGATGTTCCGGATCAATCATGACAAGGGCAATAGCGTCCAAAAACAACAAGTAACACAAGTCGCCAAAGAACTAAGACAATACATGAATATAGAATTAGGACAGATTCATGCAAAGAGAAGTAGTTAACAGTTTTCAGTGATGACGTAATGAATCTTCTAGGTGGATGAATAAAATCAGTATCCCAGTCTTGTACTGTTTTAGTACATATGGTTTCGATATTGAACTACATATTTCAGATGTCACTGCGAGTGTAGTTTGGGATGTAAAGTACGAAACCGTACAAAAAGACAATAAGCTATGGAAGCTCAGAAATAAAGTCTGTAAGGGAATAGCAAGTGGCGGAACATAAGCTCAAAATGTAACACGTCATCAAACAAGGAGTACAAAAAGACAGCGTCGAATCACAAGAAAGCCTACAGAACTTCCATGATAATCTCAATACAAAGCATCTTCACTGAATGTGGACATTTGAGAACATGACTGCGCTGTTTGTAACTTCATCAATCATATATCGACTACCGTTACCGAAATTTCTAGATGGCTTGATTGTAAATATGTTTACAGCACGGCTATTTCGTTTCAGAAAGTACGCTGTATGTACAATGACACAAAACTTATAAACACAGGCCACGGCAAACTACAATTCAGGCTATGATATTTGCGCAGCTCAAAATCTATGTACTTCAAACACTGGTCAAATTTGCGTGACAAAGGAAACTTGTACAATGTATTACAAATGGAAATTCAACGTCAGGTGCATATACAAGAATAAATATTTACCCTATTGAGCAAGACAAGCTATTCCTAAACAGAAATCTGAAATATTGCCCGAAAACCTAATCCCAACTGACACTGTCAGATTCGAATAGACCTTAGTGTAATTAATGTGTGGATTGAGATAGTCATGTTAGTCCGATTTAAACGTGTGTGTATAGTATGCTTGAATTCCTTACCAAGACCAAAAACCGGGAGGGTCACATTATCTCTACTTAGATAGCAGTATACTGGATGATCCTGCATATGGCATATACATATCTCGCCTTGTAGAATTTCTTAATTTATTTATTTGATTTGTCTTTGACGCCATACGCAAGAATATTTCACTTACATGACGGCGGCCAGCATTATGGTGAGAGGAAACCGTGCTCGGGGGAAACCCACGACAATCCGCAGGTTGCTGGCAGACCTTCCCACGTTCTGCCGCATAGGAAGGCAGCATGAGCTGAACTTGAACTCACAGCGACCGCATTGGTCTGACTCTACAATCGTGTCTGATTCCGCTTAAATCTGGGTTAGGCGCCGCATGTTCATCGTGTTGAGTGTGACCGCCACGTTCGATATATGAGCAGTTGAAATCAAAACGCAACTGAGAAACATTACACAATACCTAACAGTCACATCATGAGTCAATAATTATTTTATTATATATTCACTTCTCATGTCACTGCCATCAACGTCACCGAACCGCATGTTTTCCTCCTTTACCGGTGCAGCCATTTCGCCAGCAGACAAGCTTGTCGCCAGCGCTAGGTGTCGTCCAGACTAGTCAAAACATCATTAATAACAGGAGAGGTATTTATCGTCTAATTAATAACGTTGATTATCGACTCCATGTATACTAAAATGCTGCACTATTTCGATACTGATTTTATTCCCACGCCCAGAACGTTCATTACGTCTTTTTGTCATCACTGAAAACTGTCGACTGCTTCTCTTTACAGGAATCCGTCCTAATTTTTATATCTGTATGTCTTTTCAGTTCTTCGGTGATTTGTGTTATTTGTCGTTTATAGAAACTGCTATTGCGTTTATTGACCCGAATCGGCCTTTTTGGTCTCGCCCTTTCTGAACATGCGGTTTATTTTCCCATAAAGCATCAAATATACGGGTACAGAATCACTAATCGAGCAAGATATTTTTGATAACCACAATACCAGGACAGGAAGACATCTTCTTCGCGTAGAAGTGATTTTACATGTAACCACGCGCAACTGTTCACAAAGGTACAAAACAGGGTGTCAGCTGTTCATGGACCCAGTGGTAATATGCGGTAAGCACCAATGAAATAAAATATAATTGTCACTATGGTCTAAACCAACTTCAGTGTCATGGTTGAATATTTGTGATGTTATACCTTTCATTCATAACGTTTGGCAAACAGTTCAAACTTAGAACAAAAAAGTGAACATTACATAAACTAACGTCCATAGTGTGGGTCTACAAGGCCGAGCCAAAGCTGTCTGCTCGGTCAACGAGGAGGAATACTAACCTCCATCGTGCGTACGGTGACTGGCAAACGTAGGCAAGCATTTTTTGTTGACAAAATTCATAAACCTATTATTCTTTCGATTCACTTACAGAGTTCAGTTTTCCTCTAACACGGTATTTTTTTAGCGGCCTAGTGATTAGCGTGCTAGTTCAGAGCAATGACCCAAAAGCCTATCATCAATGCGGTCGTTAGTTCTAACTATGCCATCTTCTTCCACATTAGTATGTGTGAAGGTTTGTCCTCAACCTGCGCACTGTAGTGGCATTGTCGGTTCTTCCCACCATAATGCTTTTCGCGGTTTATAACGAAAATGTCTTTGAGTATGGTCTAAAACACCGATCCAGCCAAAAAAATATTTTTCTCAGTACCAAAGGTCCGTTTTTGGTCTCACGGTTCACATTAGTTAAGCCAGCCTCAGGGTTACGAAATACTCAGTTAAAAAAGCTCTGAAAATTACACACAGCATCATTTGCTTCCCCCCTTTGCTTCTTAGACAGCTGTCTGAGCCATGCTGGTGCTCACCTCAATCTTTACCATCGCAACACGCCCTTATTTTCATCACAATGGGCTCGCCATCCTCGCAGTAACAGTCAATCTGTAACACGTTACCAGTTTGCCCAAAAGACGCCATCACAAAAGGCAGTAATGAACAGTACTCATAATAGGCCCAGGAAGGGTTTCCCATTTATAAAAGGCATGTATATTGGTGATTTGACGAGTGTTGTAACAACGTGTGAGAGTTAAAAGCTGGATTAATTTTAGGAATCTGTGTTAAATCAGCCCAAGAACAGAGATCAAAATGTTTCAAGACAGATGAGGAATTCAACCTTACTTGTTATTACTACTCCTGTCTTTGAAATATTGTCTTGTACTTTTTTTATTTGTGTTTCCGCTAACCGTGTCAGTGTCTGACCTTCATCTTTTCCTCTGTACGTTGTGACCTGCATACTAATTTAGTCGCGCTTTCTCTGGGCTTCTGTGTTTATCAGTTTCGTGTCACAGAGCATACATTCTGGAAAGATGTACCCATGTTGTAAACATGTTTACGATCAAGCTCTCGGGAATTTTCTTTATGGTAGTCTATAAGTATGAGCGACGAAGTTGTTCACCTCGCAGCCATTTTACTTATGTTTATTTGAGAGCAGTCTTTTACTCACGCTCACGTAAGAGCAGTCATATTTACTCTCGTGCACTTAGAAGGATTTTGTGGGATTTGAAGATATTGGCTTTCACGTCATTCGACGTAAGTCATTTCATACTCCATTTTTCTATAGCAGCACTTTCTGAGCTTGTGTTTCGCCACATGATATTTAGTTGGGACATTGTTTTGGAGCTTATATCACTCATTGTCTCTTTGTGCGATTACGTACATTTCATCCCAGTTTACCCTGAAAGTGTGTGTGTATTTTCTGAGGACTGAAACATAGATCGCCAGCTCGGCATCACGGACACTAGTTTCCACCCGTCCGCCCAGGAAAGTTGCACCTTACCGGCAAGTCGGATACATACCATCGTTGACATACCGTACCCTCTGCAGTTTTTCACTTACAGGACTATCATCGTGCCATTTGAGAATTCACGACGGACTGTGGATTCTATATTTGCGTGTACTGACTGGCCTGTGGAAGCCCGAATATCCCATCCGGATATGGATGTTATCATCAGTGAAACTTGAATTGAAGCATTAGTGAAACTGTATTTTTTGTAATTATCTGTATTGTTTTAATATTATTGTTAGTTGTAAAATTTGTCTGTTTTGTTCAGATATATGTACTGAACTTAGTCTGGCGTCTTTGTGTTTCTTTGTTTGATCTTGTATAAGGTCTATCGCTGCCTGAGAATTGAACAAGCCATTTGTTTATCATTTTCCCTCTCCGATTGTGGTACCCTTACACCTGTGTAAGGTGTCTTATTGACAAGACAAGACATCGTCCTAATCATGGCTGTCAGCGCCAGGTTCTCGTTTGTAATCGATGTTGCCTTCCAAATTCACAGTCTTCGTGTGAACGAGGTGACCTGCTTCCACATAACCCGGTCTCGTCGATCTAGCCGAGGACATCATGTCGAAACCCAAATCTCACTGACACAATTTCTGTGACACGCATAGGTGATTCATAAGAATGTCTTTAATCACAAAAATGTTCCACTTCGCTTCGTGTTTTCCAGTAATTCTATACAACCCAACATTCACCTTTATTTATTTATATTTTTATTTGCCGTTTTTCAGAATTTCTCACATATCCGATAGTGTTCAGTTTTACATGGTTGGAGTAAAACAGAGTCAAGTCACTGCTGGACCTCAGAGCATCAGGGCAACACACGTGGTGTTCAAAGGAAAAGGACAGGCAAAAACGGTCGGATCCATGTCCATGAAACAAATAAAGCGAATAAATAAAAATGTTCTGTTTATGTGAAAGTCGTTTGATGCATCAGAAAAAAAAATGACACTTTCCTGGATTTTTGCCATATGCTAGACTGCTTTCCCTTACCTTGACTGCAATTGAGTTCATTAAGTCATTAACACAGCACGTGCTTTTATAAATCATAATACACATCTTTGCAAAATCATATAAACTCATGCATGATATATGTCGAAATTAGAGGAAAAGAGTAATGTAAGAAATTTTTTATCATGATCTTTTATTAAAACATCTGGTACTTCCTCTTATCGCTAATTATTCATCATAGCATGAAATAATTTGATAGGATACACGGGTATACCAAATACCATAGGACAGAAGCAAAGATATGTTACATAGATAATATCGATTCAAACCCTATCACCAATAAAGCATCGTCATCTTTTGGTAGATGGTAGCAATGTCGCCTGTCGGATAACCTCATTTTCACCTCAATGTACAGTCAACGTGAAATTTTCCCACGTTACAAATGGCAGGATAAAACACTACCAATACATCTATTGGGCCAGAGTTACTGTAGACAGGAAAGGCTTCTCGATAAGGATATTTATAGTAGTTATCTGGCGCGAGCTGTGTTACCGTGGAACTTTGTTGTGAACCCTTTCTTTAAAATATTGTATTATACTTTTTTACTTGTTTCTCATCTAATCGGGTGTGTGGCTGACCTAGATTTTGACCACTGTAAACGCTGTAACTGAGTTGCCTGTTCTCGAGGCTGCTGTGTTTATGAGTTTCGTGTCATTGTACATAGAGCCTACAGTCGGGAAAGCGGTACCCGTGTTGTAAAAATGTTCACGATCGAGAATTTTCTTGACGTTAGTCTACAAATATAGGGGACGAAATTAGAGAAGTTTTGCAGTCTTATTTACTCACGTCCACTTGAGGATTTCGGGATTTGTTGAAGCCACATGTAGGCTTTCACGCCAGTCGACGCTCATCATTTTCTGTGTTTCACTTTGTGAGCTAGTGCTTCGCCACTTGCTATTTCTTCTGAGACGTTATTTTGGAGCTTTTATCGCTTATTGTTTTTTTTTTGTGTGTGCGGTCTACTTTCCTCCATTTTTTACACTGGAAGTGACCTGGTAAAGTCGGAGGATCTATACATCGCTATGGACGCTATCGCTATTTTGTTCAATTACATATAGTGCACTTATTCAAGCGCCTTCGTGTGTCTTTCTTTGAGGTGTGTCGCTTTCTGAGAGTTGAACAAGCCATTTGTTTATCACCTTTCCTCTTAGATCAGTGGTACTCTTACAGGTATTTAAAGCTAGCCTAATCATGCGATGCAATGTAAAGAGGACACATTATATCGAACGATGGACTCCGGCAGTGCTTGGGAAGGTTTGCCAGCAACCTGGATGATCGTGGGCTTCCCCTAGGCTCTTCCTGGTTTCCTCCCACCATAATGCTGGCCATAGGCGCATAAGTGAAATATTTTTGACTACGGCGTAAAACACCAATCAAATAAATAAATAAATCAAATGTTGGATGGCTAGCATACATGAAATATTTGAAGACAACCATGGAATTTACGTTAAAGTAAAATGACAGAGGCGCTGTTCATTAATAAGATTAAAAAATTCTTTTCTGAATACAAAAAACTATCTGAATTTGTATAAATTGATTGCTGAAATGTCTTCGTTTGAAGTGTGGAGTATTTTGCCGAGGGATCTGGAATGGCCCATTCTTTTAAGCGGATGAGAGATTGACCAGTCAGAGACATAGGAGATATCAGCCGTGTATAAGCTGTGACCTAAATCTTTCCAGTTGACTGTCAGTATAGCATGTAATAACATAGGGACAGGACAATTTTTTAAAATCTTATATATTGAAATGATAACAAGTACCTGTGTGAACAACACTGTAAAGTATTTCCAGACCACTGTGTCGTGGTTGGGGTAAGTTTCTTGATCATTTCTCATTATAAATTTGCAAACATACTTAATCTTCAACCAAAACCCTAGCAGCTTACTGCAGTTCCAGGTGTTCCGCGCTTAAAACTTCTACGTCACAGCCCAAGACAGAGCGGTTACGTTTAAGGCTAGCCGACTAAACACGATTAAATATCAATTCCAACCGTTGTAGTGGTTGTTAGAAAAATACTTTTTTTTTACCGAAATAAACATGACATTATGCAACATTTTTGACAAACTTAACTTGAATATGCGCTATCTTTCAGTTTAACATGTGTATAATTTCATCTCTGACAAACGCGGAAATGTCTTAAATTGGTAGTCACTAGTGCCCTTTGTAAAAATGGCAGCCAAGTTGACCCTTATTCCCTCATCTGATCTCAGAAGACAATATCGATAACAGGGTTCATCCGAAGACTGTGGCTTCAATTATGGATCCAGTTAAGTAAGTCACGTCGAAACCAAACTTCATTGGAGCAATTTCTTTGTCTGGGGTGGTTGTTAAGAACGTTTATAATCTCAGAAATGCTCCGGTTTACTACTTGGTGATATTCAACACTAGCATAAATAAGTATTCCCCGGAGTGACGGGAAATAAACCGTTGCTCTGTGACTAAGTTACTGGCCAACTTTTGTACGCTATACCTCTTGATGCAAGAAAGTGGTATTCATGGGAAAACAGATGCAAACGACTGAATCCAGGTCTTATTCGTCTTTGCATTGAGAAAGGGGATTTATCAGGGATTTAGGGATGCGCATTGATTTCCACCGTGGATTTTAGAGTAAGAAAATGTCTGAATAAATAAGTAAAGAAATAAAGCGAATAAATAAAAATATGTGAATATGTTTATGTAAAGGTCGTTTGATGCATCAAGAAAGAAAACAACAGTTAACATTCTCAGTGATTTTCACCACATCTTAGACCTTTTTCAATCACCACCTTGACTACAAATGCCTTTATTATAGATATTAAATCATTAACGCACCACCTGCCCTTGTAACTGATAGACTGGTTTTGCTATACCTATCTTAGATGCTTTCAACATTTAAGTATGAGATGTTGAAACGAACAGGGGACGATGTATTCGGCTGGATAATATAATGGGAGAGAGACCACAGTTGAAAATTCCTGACTGTGACATGCAAAGTCAAGTTCTAACAAATATTTCACACCATGATAGGGGATTGGCTGACCTTTGTGGACACTTTAAGAAGTGTTATTTTGTCTGAAAGGTTTTCCGCTAAACTCAGGACATTTCGAAGAATAGGCCTAATGTAAGCAGTGTTATGGTGGCTACTAGTTAAAATGATACCTGTTGCGCCCACTGTAAAACGAAACAAACAGTTAGTGTCATTTGGAAGACCTCTTAGTGTCTCTTGGTGAGAATTCCGAGACTACACTTTAGTTATCATGATCCCTAAATCTCTCACATGTGGGTGTACCTGATGTATTTCGTAAAAACGTGATCGCTTTGACCAAACCAGATTTATAACTATAGTTTGGAAGTCATTCATATTATACACAAGTATAATCGTATTATTTCGAGCATTTGAATTCTGAACTTACATTAAGGACTGCTCTGATCGGTGGTTTTAGATGAAGTTTTCCTGTGATATTTCAGATTTCAGTCCAGGAATAGGTTAACTAAACTAAGTACTTTTATTATACATCACTGGGTGAGGTGTTGTTGAAAGCCCTATGTTTGGCTTAGCGCAAGAAAAATTATGCAAACATATCCGATTTCCTCTAAACTTCCGCTAGCCAGTACTTTTGGAACGGGTTTTGAATGGCATCATCTTCGATCCGCAACGATGTACATTGTATGGTAACGATCAACAGTGAAATCAAAGTATGTAATATTCTATTCAAGTCTGCATTCGGTAACAACCAGTGCGAATACTTTTGATCAGCGATTTTTTCCTGACAGAACTGGTGGCTTGAGAGAAAATTTAGTAATAGCAAACATAGCGACAAATTACACCAGAGAGAGCGATATGGAAGAAGTATTAATATAGCTGTGTCCACTTTTGTGTTCATTCTCAACCAAAGAAAAACGAAACCGAAAGTGAGCTCCAGGTTGGATACTTGGAAGATTTCAGTTAGATATGTAGTTTTAATACATTTACTAGGCGATTAGGTTCGTGTGTGTTGATTACCAATCCTCCTGACCACTCGATGGACGCACGCGATGATCAACATATAATTTGCGCCCTTTGGCGAAAGCACCAAGCCGTAACGCTTCCAGTTGGTTGTATGAAGCAAACAGTAGTTACGCGCACTAATTACGTTCCAGAAATGCTTTGTGGTGTCAATACCTGGCTTCATCCTACGGTTTGTAAGGGTTGTTACATGTAAGTCGTTCATACAAAGTGATAACGGGATGAATAATACACCGCCATAGAGAATAATATTACCGATTGTTGACTTGGAATCTTATGCCAGCTTTGCCGAGCTTATCGATGCCGAGATTTTCGTCTACCTTGGTGGACCCGCAATTGCACGTATTCGTGTGGTTATCGTCATCAATATTAACGTGTTCGCGTGGTTTACATCATTCGCCAGTTAAGATTTCCTTGCTGTGTGTGATACAGATTGAATGCGGCAAAATATGGCTTCGCTAGCTTTCATGACGTTATAAAAACACCTGTGGCGTGAAGGCCGTTTTGGTACAAAAGAAAGGTTAGGGTTTGCCGCCAGGTCGGCAATGTTTCAGCCGTACCGTGATGAGATCATATCTGAAATAGGAATCAGTGAATGGCGAACGACATTTTCATGACTTATTAACTAAAGGACCCCTTGCAACTAGATGGGAAATCGTACCCCTGTCGATCAGGCCGATTGCCAACATGCTCACATTGACAGAACTACTGCGAAATGACGCAGGGGCTTCCCTGGTATGCGCTTGATGTCGTTATATAACACGCCTTGTATTGCAATAAAAAAAATATTCGCCACTAGTCATGTGCGTCCACCATGCATTTTTCAAACAATTTGTCCGCTAAACTCTCTTCCTTTCAGTTCTATAAGAAGTTAGATTTAAGGTGAACTGATAAATACACGTAGTTGCCTTTCTCCAAATGTAACTAATCGATTTACAGGCACCTAATGTGATACGCGTTGAAATGGACTGATAACGTGCACATCACTTACACATTTCGGCTTCATTGAGCTTTCCAGTGGAAGCATATACCATATATCATATATGTATATTCATCTTAGGTGGAAAAATATCTAAGATGTAGCTTTGCAAAATGTAAACAAATAAGACTTGTCTCATGCCTTGCTTAATCCTTCTCTTCGGAAATCATGTTTCTGAAAAATGCATACACAGAAATGGCTCAAACTCCTGAACTCTACTGCCAGCTTGATTCATAGCCGCGCTAGTCACCGCTATACTGTGGTGAACAGTGACCTACAAGCCATGAAATTTTACGGTGAATGTGCAGTTCCAGTGGCCCTATAAAACATTTCATTTTTTCCCATTTGCAAAAATATGATTGCGTGAACCATGATGCTTGGCAGAAGATTAGAACTCTGCAGCTTGACATCAAAGACGCACAAATGATTTTGGTTCACGTAAACATATTTTTATTATGATGGGGATTACATCCGTAAAACGACCTAAAATAGTGAAATCTGCCTTTGGCCTTACTTTTGAGTTCGAATAAAACAAAAAGTATGAACCACAGCACTCCTGTTTTTCACAGGTATGTTGCATAATAGCTGCACTTCAGATTCAAGTGCATTTTCTCTCCTTTTTGCCCCCCCCCCCAACACCGGAGGACGATTTCCAATCCAACTGCAAGGGGTCCTACGCAGTAATTTAAATATCTAGTGATCTAAAAAGGACGTTACCAATAATTTGAAAAATATGAAACTAAAGAATACAGAATATCCTCATCATTATTGTTTCCTTAACGGACGGTGGGTAATGCTGTTGCCTTCGTAGACAGCGAATGCCAGTGCCAGGAAGAAGTCTTCAAACACATTAAACTGAAATCGGACAAATTATCGTCTACTTAGTCATATTGAGGTCAAGGTCACAGTGGGGTTAAGTTGTAAATGTAATCTAAAAAAAGGCAAGTAAAGATATTTGAACGAATCGCATTTAAAAGAATGTGGTAAGATACGATTTGGTGAATATTTACAAATTGGACGTTAGTTGATTTACTGGCCCGACTAAATCTTACTCTTCGTCCGGTGAAAGGAAGTCTCCTCCCAGACAAAGAGAACTTCCTCTCTGGCAACAAGAGCTTAGCAAGACAGCAGATTTTCAACAGACAACATCTGTACTATGCAGAGGACTTTTTTGGATAACTGTGGAGAGTCAGACGAGCCGTGTCTAGGGATCTTTTTGTTTTGTTTTTTTTTCTCGGATAGCCCTGACATTTTCATTCGCCCAGGCACGGTGTAAAGGAACTGTGTGTGGGCATCTAGGGCAACGGAAGTAGATAATTTATTTACTTGATTCATAGTTTAATCTACAAAACTCGACTGATCAGTAACTTAATGCATTTCATGAGAATAAAATGTAGGTGATATGTACACCGTCGAAATCCTGTTTGTTCGGTATTACAACATTTGTGATGGCCAATTCTAGCAACAGACATTGCAGAAAACTTCGATCAGAGATGCCAGTATTTCTGTTCCCATCACCGCATTCTGCAGTATTCTCAGATCTACCCCAACTCTTTCCCCATGTTCAGGGAACACCTCAGATAGGTACACACACACGTGGGTCACAGTTTATTGTTAATTTGCATGTGTTTAAAAAGTCTACAAACTGATATCGTCCTTTTCTCACCCTGAGATAAAACTTCCACCTTCTACATGTAATTACTATACGTAATATCCTCACAAGAGCAAATATATGGCATATTTATGTTTTCTTCTCACAACTTCAGTTCGTCACCTTAAATGTGGTTTCCCACCTTATTTGTACCGGATGTCACATCGCTGACAAAATTACGTACCTAACCTTGGCTCGGGTCTAAAGCTCGTTCATTCTCTTCATCGGTGAGAAAACAGGAATCATGTCCAAATGAATAGACACGAAGTACGTGACAAGACTTGAAGCCAGTTTTGAATGCGATGTATTTGGACACAGATAGCTCATGGTTGCAGTTGTACATTTTGGATCGTCGGTTATATATTCTTGATATTGATCTACCATTAAAAGTACACACAAAAATAATTGTTTTTTTTGTATAATGTAAAAATGAAGCCTGTCTGAGATGTTTAAAAATAGTTATGTATTTCCACTCTCAGACGACAAAAACGCATTTGAATTTACACAACCTAAATTTAATCTGTCCTTTAACAGGAATGATCAGATAAAGATTAAGTTAAAGCGAGTGAAAATACCATTAAAACTGTATCTTAAAACTGTACCTTCACTCATTGTTTCAGATTTTGTCTCACCAAATTAAGTGCAGTAAAAGTGTTTCATTGTATGGTGGATTTTGTGAACTATATTGATTATGTGGTTCACCATTGCCCTGAAAGAGAAATATAATATCATATTAACGTTTTCATACACAGGCAAGCATTGCAGGAGTACTCCTACAAACCCTTGATTCACATCTGAACATAAAAATGTGCAAGAGGTTGTGTAATTTCACTGGTGAACCACGTTATCAATATGGTTCATAAGACCCATTATGCATTCAGACTATTTGACTGCTATTAATTTGGTGAAAGAAAAGTCCGGAAAATTGGGTGAAGGTATTGTCACTTACAGTTTTGCAAGGCGTTTTCACTCACCATAACTTCCGTTTTTCTGTGCCCTTTCCCTTCAAAGCTAACACAAGATACGTAGACATAGTTGTTTTCGGTGAAAATAGAGTTTTTGTCGTCATAAGGCAGAAACAGTGTAAAATCTTAGTGCACATCTTTATGATAATTGATTTCTTAATGTAGGACAATCGAATTTTACCTGTGCTTTAGACGTAAGATGTAGTTTAAGCCTTTGTATTACTGGCAACTGTCAGACGCTTTGTGCGTGGAATCAGGCTCAACATCACAAATTGTTCCTGGAGTGTGTGAAGTTGTTTTCTTACTTACAGGTTTTTGTGTAAAGATGATGACAAAATTTCTCATGTGTGTATACCACTCTTTCACGCCGAGTAGGTAGAAAAGAGGTGGATGTCAAAGAGCACATGGCTGTGGGTTGGCGTTATTTCCTTTGTGGTTCGGAATCAAACACCTAACTCACAGAGCCACATGTGGCTTCCTCTGGGTATAATAAAACTCATGGTCTCCAAGCCGTGAATCCTGAAATTAAGATCCAAAAATCAGGCTAGCCTATCTCAGGCTTAGAAAGTCATGCTATCTTGGAGTGCTTTTCCTTTCACTCCGGAGGAAGAAATTAATCAGGTGTCTTGTCCAGACTTAAATCCCCAGGGTGAGGATGGAGTGGGTGTCAGTGGAGATATGTGTGGGGAAATGACAATTGACATGGTAAAAGTAGGCTGCTTGGCTATGGCAAAATGTACAGGATCACAACATCACACATACATGCAATGCGAAGGAAAAAAAATGGCTTTCAATGGTATTGAAACATACAAGGCTGTGATTTTTAGTGAGCATAATCTTAAGGTATTAATACCAGTATTTCCTTTTCCTTTACCAGATGACAGGCGCGCATTCAAAAAATTGCGTATATATTTGGGTACCTTTTCCTGGTAAATGACTTGACCATGCTATGATAGGCGACTGTGGCCTTATGAGTAAAACGATGTGACAAGTTCCCTGATTCCTGTAGGCTGTGATCAGACTAACACGTAAATCGTTCCGATTGCTATACACCTCCCAGGAAAGAAATGATTTATGACCTTGTTGCACCTCATATCACCCTGTATGAAAACTCCTGTTCGCAAAGAAACCTTAGTTCCACAGATTTTGTATCTTAAACGTCTGTTAGGGTAGAGATGTCGTTTGAGAAATATAAACTTACCATACCCTGATTGCTATGTCTGTAAACAAGAGCAAAAAGAAGAAATAAAGATGTCATCTTCGGCCTCTCTCCCATGCCCAGTGTATGTCAACATGGTTTTTAACATAATTCCATGGCTTTTCCGTGACCTTGATCTATAAACTTACATGGACATGCACCAGACGTGTAATAACACGGTGGGAATAGTCCCAGGGAATGGCTACAAATCCATTTGTCCGGTATGACAAAACCATTACATGGGATAGGCTATTCAAGACTGCTTTGTGAAACTATGTGTCCCGAGAATCTGTGCATTTATGTGAATTACTTTGAGTAATACTGATACACACGGCCGTGCACACACCAGTCCGCATTAAACCATTTACTTCGTTTGTTTCTGTCCATCGTCACTTGTAACTTTTCATATCGCCTTTTGGCCACTTGGGCCTACATTTTGTGGAATTAGCATTGCATTGTAAACTTCCACCCTATCTGTCAGCCCGCAATGTTTTACGTGGAGAATGTTTCTCCTGAAAACGAAAAAACTTACTGAAAGGATTGCTATATATGACCACCGGTACAATTTAAAGGATAAATGTCTTTGAACAGTACTGTCAGTTTACTTGTTTGATTGGTGTTTTACGCCTTACTCAAGAATATTTCACTTATACGACGGCGACCAGCATTATGCTGGGAGGAAACCGGGCAGAGCCCGGAGGAAACCCACGACAATCCGTAAATTGCTGGCAGACTTTCCCACGTACGGCCGGAGAGGAAGCCAGCATGAGTTGCATCTGAATACACAGCGACCGCAGTGGTGAGAGACTTCTGGGTCAGTACGCTGGGCTAGCGAACATTGTTAATCAGACAGGATGTATTATAGCAGTTCTTTTTTATAAAGATATCTGGCCTACGCACTGTGTAGAAAGACATAAATTGTAGTTTCGTTTCATCTTTGTAATGGTGGCAGGGGAAATGGCACCCACTCAATGGCAGATCGATACTGCATGTACCTTTGGGCTCCGCTGTTTTTATTTATATCGCACATACTTTGGCTGTACTTTTAATCATATATCTAAATTAATTCCAACGTTGCTACTACATCGTGAATTTCTACCTTTGAGAAAACGTTTATCCAACACAAGTGTTAGTTGATGAACAGGATACTCAGTTATTTTAGTGGCCACGTTTTTTATCCGCAGATTACATGTAGCTCGGGCGAAATAATCGCATGTGGGCTAGACAACAAAGGGCACTTTCTCTTAGATGCATGCGAATTAAAATAAATATAAAAAGACACATGCATATGTGATTTGTTCTAAAGCTCTGAATAACCCATAATTTCAGTCCGCGTGGTCTTTCTAATTGCTCGGCCTTCGGTGCTAAATGTTAAGGCCAACTGTGTCCTGTGGAGATGTTTGTGATCTTAGAAGTAAAAATTTTCATGTCACTGATGGGAATTCATCTGATCTTTAATCAACTACTTTGGTTAATTCCTTGCTTACGACTCAGTCTCACCTTCTTTGAATGGCGTTGAAACATACACACAAATTTTATATACTATTTTCAGTGACGTTTTGTACAATTTTCTGTTTCAAGATAAATACATTTAAATTCCTGTTCAGATTGGCTCGTGCTGCGCAATAACGTTTGGCTATTTGTTGTAACGTCTTTTAAAATGACGTGGCGGAAGCGCAGATTAAACCATTCTTTCCCACAAGTTACTGACCAGTAACGTACGATTCACGTACAGACTTGCACGCCATATAAATGGGAGCTTTGTCATCTACGACCGTAAAACTTTAAACATTTCTTTTCTAGACCCATCAATTGTGTATATATTGTGAAGGGGGACAAAAGGACAAAATCCTTGCCCGAAGTGATCAATTTTCTTACACGAAAAGTGTCCGGCATTTTTGCGGCCGAAACAGCTCATTAAATTCATTCAAATATTTTCAGGAAGGGCCCATGAAAATATTTCCTTTAAACGTTTGTCTTTGAAGCGCAACGTTGTCTATGGCACTGCCGAACCTGCACAATATAGATTACAAGTCTACTTCGTGATAGCGTCCCTATTAACATGATATCCATCGTATCTTAAATGCTGCTGTAGGACAGACTTACTTACTTATTTGCTTGCCTTGTGTTTTACACCGCACTCATGAAAGACTTAATAATGCGGTGTTATGTATGCAGGAGTTATATTTTGATCAGCACACTAGATATAATGACCTAACAAGAAACATCATCCTGGCGATCCATAATTACCCCACTTAGGATCTCGACAGTTTAAGTCTGCCGCCTCTGGCATCCATCTAAACACTAGGCATAATAACAGTATGGGAAAGGATAAATTTTGTTTGCGTCGTGTGATTGGCAAAGAAGGCTTTCTTTGTTCATTCATTTGATTTTCTTTATTTCAACGCCACCCTCAAGAATTTTCGAATTCCACGATACTCATCAGTTTTAAAGAATGGCGAAAACAGAGTGCACTCAACTAACAGCAAGTTACGGAAGAACTTTCCCACACGTGACGTACGTATAAATGAATGCACACTATATATGTGAAACTCGAAAAACCACACCAATATTTAATATTCATATATGTATATTTAAGATAGAATAGTGTGTATACAAATATTAAGGGAGCTAAATCTCGTGGTATAAACCAATAAGCTTTAAACAATTAATGACAGCATCGCAAGCGATATCGTATTGGACATGTGATGGCACCACTAATCTGAGAGTAAAAATGATAAACAACTGGTTGGTTCAATTCCCAGACAGCGATATGCCTTACACAAGATCAAACAAAGAAACACGAAGACGCCTGGATAAGTGAAATATATATAATTGAACAAAATAAACAGATAGCACAATTTAAAATATTATACAAGAACAAAACTAGTAATTATATTCCTTCCACTATAATGCTTGCCGCTGCCGTCGTATAAGTGAAATATTCTTGAGTACGGCGTAAAACACCAATCAAATAAATAATGCTGGCCGTCATCGTATAAGTGAAATATTCTTGAGCACGGCGTAAAACAAATTAAATCAATCAATAAATAAATAGGTAATTACGAAACATACAGTTTCTAAAGGATTATCGTGCAAATCCTGATTGAGTATCAAGCTTCTACAGGCGGGTCAGTCCAGGTAAAATGAAAACCATAGATCATGTGAACTCTGGATTCGAAGTGACACTGGCCTCCAGGTGACGAACGGTAGTGTGTACGGCACGCCGACGATTGTTTATCCAACAGTCCGTCTAGGTAAACTTCCCAGGGCGGACAAGTAGACGATAGCGTCCGTGATGTATTTTTCACTTCCAGCGTAAAATAGATTCTTTCACTTCCAGTGAAAAATAGGGATGAAAAGTGTGTAATCGCACAAAGAGAGAATGAGCGATGCAAGCTCCAAAAGAACGTCTCAGAAGAAAAAATAGGAAATGGCGAAACACGAGCTCACAATGTGCTACATACAGCAAAATGCAGTACAAAATGACGCATGTCGAATGGCGTAAAAGCCTAGCTCCAAAAATATAACAGCAAAATCCTCGTAAGTGAATGTTAGTAAATGTGACCGCTTTTACAACTGCGTCGCTCGTATTTATAGACTAAGCTAAAGAAAATTCTGGATGGTTTAATCGTAAACATGTTTACAGCACTCATACATTTTTCTATAATGTAGACTCTATGTACATTGACATGAAATTCCTAAACATCGATGCATAGAAACATAGAACGCTCGAATGAAGTACTGTGTAAGTGGTCAAAATCTAGGTCAGACAATGACCCTCCTAGTGCCAAAAAAAATGTTACATTATTTTAATGACGGGGTTCACAAGAGACATCATTCCAACACACTCAGGAGGACTGTTCCCATAAAGGATATAAATGTGTGTTTGAAGAGAATGCCCAACACGACACCTCGTTAAAATTACTTATCTCTACGAGGCGTGCCCTAAGTGTGTGAATTATCGTCAATGATGGGGTGAATAACCTGCTGTTTATTGTGGACCTGCAGGCCCCATTCACTCTGCTAAATTCGGCGCATATATTTGTTTAAACCCGAGATACAGTTTTTTAAAGGGCAGGTTTCGTTTCTCTGTCTACGAATGTATTTCCGTGGATACCAATATGATTTGGTATCCCGCACAATATAATATCCTTACCTCTTTTAATAAGTTTCCTATATGCAAGGCTTAAATTTCTAGTATTAACGGATTTTTAAATGTATAACTTTGTATTGCCAAAAAGCAAGAGAGAGAGTCACTGCATATCACTCCATTTTAGGTACGCCAAGACGAAACATAGGATATGGCCAGGAGTATCCCACTGGGATCTGCAAGGAGAAATGACTGGCTGTTCTAAGAAAGCTGCAGCCACAACCCTGTAACCATCCTTTTACCCGTCAATATATATAAATTTATAATCCGAATAATTAGTCTTAATCAAAGCAAAAAAAAAAAAAAAAATTCCTGAACTGTGACAGCATTTGTTTTTGATTTTTTTGATGTTGACGTGCTTGAAATGTAAATTTAGGTCGTGGAAGAAGCCAGGGTGAGGATTTCGCAACTGATACTGGAGCTATATCCTCAAGCTTGATGTTAGGTTCCACAACATGGTCCCGGATACCGAAGAGATCAGATTAGGACATTTATTTTATTTATCTACATATAGTGGATAGAAAACACAGTCGTTGGCAGGGTTTGCTGAACGGGCTTTAAGCTTTTTTTACTTGTGAGGTTCTAATGTATGTGGCAGATGTGTGGTCTCCATGTTACATGTGAAATGCTCAGCACCAATACTTGGAACGCAACATGTTAATATTCACATTGAGGGACGTGCATCCGATTCTGTTTGAACCGCGTGCGCGTCTTTTTCCTCACATTATTTCCACAACTTGGCCAGGATTTAACAATTCTTTCATTTAAAGTCATATCGGTTCTCTGCCTATGTATATTAAATGTTTCGACTCTGCAGGAAAGTATCTCATGCACATGCAAAAGGTTTTACGGCTGGAGTGCGACGTGCAAAACACGGGGGAAACCAACGTCTTTTGCCATATATAAATATTGCGTAACTAAAAACTGTCTAACGATTGGAAGTTGGAATTACATGTAAACAGTTGACCTAAATTCCTAACCCGCGGAACATTCTTGCAAAATACATGGAAATCGATGCACCAATATGAACACGCTTTAAGTTTTGCTAATTTGTAAGAAAGCGATGCAAACAGATGCCTTCTGGGAATGCTCGAGTGACTCTCGGATAAGAATTTCATGAATTCCTATGTTTGCAATCGATTATTTCTCCTTCCCATTAATTTGCCCTCCAGTTACTGGATAGGTGTGTTAGTGTAGTCCGTGCTAACAGTCGGTGTCTCTCGCATCTGCTGTAAATAGACCAAATCACATTGTCTTCAATGCTGCTAAGGTCGCACATGTCGTCTTGCAGTTGAGAAATGATAGAATTTAAGGGGACTGGTTACTCCTTTACGTGCCGGGCCATCGCGGATTTAACGACATCGTGTCCCCGGCAAACAGTGTTTAGCGTCAAACTGGCTTTCTTGCTATAGATTTTCCTCGTTCACTGGCCGTATTACATTAGTTTTATGTGGGTCATTCTGGTTGGCTGTGCAGTAAAGGACTGGGACATTGCCAGTCGTTTCTTTAGACGTAAATGGTCAATGGCAGTATCTGATTTATCCCGTAGCAAAACGGCCTGACTACTGGAGGAATTCTAGTTTTCGTCTGCTTAATAATTTAGTAAAGAGACACATGGGTGATTCTAGACACCGCTGTACATGTCACATTCTGGTATAGCCTTTTTAAGGCAAGGAAATGTTCAGATATGGTCGTATATTACATGTATCACACTAAGCCATACAAGTGTGAAAATGTGTGCCGGTCTTACGGGCAGTCCGTTCTGGACTGTCGTCAAGAACAAACAATGTCAAACATTCCACGCTTTCTGTAGTACACTTTTGACTGTGCACTTAAATGTAATACATGGAAAAAAGCCCCCACCCCAAAAAAAAACAGCAAAAAACAAAAGGCTGTGATGCATGAAATCTGAAGCAAACATAAAATTAGATGCGGTTAGGTTGAGTTTTCTTCTTTCTAAAAATTACGGAACAGAAAATGTTTTATCTCAAAGCTTATTCTCCGTCCTAAAACGTGCCATCCTCGTAATCCGTAAATATTTGTCACAGTAGTCTCTCTACGGTGGCTAATTAGAGGTTAAGAGTACATAATGGTTCTCGTAGTTGTACAGTTACGGACTACAAGGTTGCACTGTACTATAAACATGTATATAAAGGGGAAGACTAAATATTGCATGAGGTTTCTTTAGCACGGCCTTAGCTGACCAAAGGCTAAATACCTTCTGTCAGAGTTTTCCCAGCTAGTTGCGATTAAAATGGCAGATCAGATCCATCTCTAGCTGGTTCGACCAGGGTTTTAAGTCAACAGTTGCCTTCGTGGGCGAGGATTTAGAGAGCTAACGCAGTACAATGACTCAGAGCCTCTCACCAATGTGGTCGCTTAAGTTAAAGCTCGGCTTATCCTGGCTTCCTCTCGTGCCGCACTCGGGAAAGTTTGATAGCAACAGCCGGATATTTATGCCTTTCCCCTGAATTCTCCCAGGTTACCTGTGCCCATAAAGGACCCTTTGCAAGTAGCTGGGAAATCGTTCCCCGTCTTGCAGTAGTCAGGCGTAGTTTTTTTTTTGGGGGGGGGGGGGAAGAGAGGAAACCTATTTGAATATGAAATAAAATTACTAAGCAACATATCTGTTAAAAATTGGAGCGTGTGATTCATACTTTCTGTTTTATCAGAAGGCAAAAGTAAGATCAAAAGTAGATTTCGCTATTTTAGAGCGTTTTGCACAGGGATTTCTCATCATAATAAAAATATGATTGCGTGAACCCAAATCATTTGTGTGTATTTGAAGTAAAGCTGGAGAGTTCTAATTTATTGCGAAGTATCATCGTGGTTCACGCAAAAATATTTTCGTAAATCGAAGAGAATGGAATGTTTTCTAGGACCATTGGAACTGCATATTCACTGTGGTATTTCATAGTTTGAAGGTCGCTATTCCCCATAGTACAGCTGTAACTGGCGTGGCCAACAATTCAGCTATCAGGAATGCTGAGAAGATCGATTCCTATGTCTGCTCCTAACTCTCTTCAGAAACAGGAGTTACGGAAGAAATGATTAAATTAGACAAGAAATAAATTCTGTTAATTTACGTTTTTGAAAAGCTCCACATTAGCTATTTATTTATTTATTTATCTGGTTGGTATTTTATGGCGTACTCAAGAATATTTCACTTATACGACGGCGGCTAGCATTATGGTGGAAGAAAACCTTGCAGAGCCCGGGGAAACCTTCGACCATCAGCAGCCATATTAGATTATGATGGCAACTACCTATATAATAGGTATGACTGGACATTATTTGGTATATACTTCTAATAAAACATCAATGCTGGCAAAAATTTGGAATGGGCGTCCGCGTTATCAGTTTGTTTCAACGCGCCAAATAATAAACGTCCGACAAAGATCAAGTCTTCAAGGCCAACTCATATATTCGCGATTTAATTCGTAAGACAAAATTTGTGTTAAATGCAGCCTCTTAGAGATCTCACTGAGAGAGATATTATTGTGTAAAAAGACACCGTGAACGCTCATGGTTAGTAACGAACATTTCTTCCTTGCTGGCCTATTGCAAGGCAAGACCTGTTATGTAACAACTTCAACAGCATACCGGGGAGGCCCTTGCGTCATTCTGCAGTAGATCTGTCATTGTGAGCAGGTTGACATTCTGCCAGACGACTGGGGGACAATTTCCCATCCAGTTACAAGAGGTGCTTTGGTTGCCATCATCGTGACCAAGGCGCTGAAACCACAAAGAAAAGATACGTTCCCTGATAGCTCTGTTTGTAATCTTAAATCTGAAGTAAGTTATTCTGATCGGTAAGCACAACTTCGAAGACTCAGGTGGCTTCTCACCACATGCCTCTGAGTCTGAGGGAAACCGGTCGAGGTGAAAGCACTTGGGAATTATCCTGAATTAGTGAAACGAATACGAAATTAGACTGTTTTGAATGCGAAGCCAACATGGAGATTACAATCTATGCCACAACAGAGTTGCACTGAGGTCAAGGCTCTGGGCGCATTGAAGCGTAATAAATCATCGTCTGGTAGCAAATAAACGATCGGCGTGATCGTTCGACATTAAACGTCACTCTTACGCCTGAAGTCATATTTGTTTTCTCTTTAAGCACATGATCTTGTCCGTAGTTTAAAGGCTCCGGGCGTTAATAATTATTCAGATTAGTTTTTCCCAAGATGATGATGTAATCAAACCTTGTTTACCCGAAGCAATCTAGATCGATTGGTGTATTTCATTGAATGTTTATATATGCAGAGACATATTGCAAACACAAGTTAATTTTATTTATAACACAAGTTATTTTATTTATATAAGCCGGGCAAATGAACGTATTTAGGCGAGCGTAATATAAGAGGTAATCTAGCTAGGGCATTATTCTTCAGTGGTTTTCCACTGAAAAACATGTTTTCCTTACACAATCGACATCTTTCAGTTCCAATGATGCATTTTTTCAGTTTGGTTATTTCAAGTATATTAGTATACTCACGTCTATTTGCTTATTTCATTTATGTTGTACGTATGACCGGAGAGGAAGCCATCGTGAGCTGGGCTTGAATTCACATCGATCACATTTGGAGTATACATATATGGTCAATTAATCAGTACCAGAAGATGAGAAAAGACATAGAACATAATCCGAATGAACAATTTGCAGTTTGTCACATTCTGATAAGCCTTGTAGCTGAATGAACCATGAATGGTCCGAATACTCGACGCCTTTCACCTTGAGCATGTACGTGAACTGTTTTAACAAAATAATGATATAGCTGAAGTAAAGTGATAAGAGGACAGATTTTATTGGTTAGACGGCTTGTCATCTGCCAGACTCTCGTCTCTGTTGCGACTCAGACTACCTTGACTTGGTCCATTGGTGTGGAAAAACCAAATCCAATATCCGTTCCCTCCTCTGTCAGGTCGTCTAGGTCATCTACTTCTACACAAACTTCACCAACGGACAATGCCAGTGATAGTGATCTAAAGATTCTTAGAAACATAAGTGTAAAAAATCCAGTAATCGACATGAAAACAGTAAACCTAGTGGTGCTACACAGCGTTCCTGTAAGGCCGCCAAGGATGCGGTTGAAACTTACAATAGTTTGGATCGTTGGAGGACCTTCCTCCTTCAACTACAAGTGCAGATTTCATGGATACATCAACCACATCTGAGAGATCTAACAGCCGATCTCCCGACAAAGGCCGTTTCCGGTCAAGACATAAATCTCCCATAAGCCTCCCAACATAATGTCTTGCTTAGACAAAATTATGCAGTTGAGTTGTCGAGGTCTTAAGGTTAATTTTTTTGAAATAACACAGCTTGTTCAATCTTCAAATACAATTGCTCTTTGTCTTAGGAAACTCACCTAAAGATATATGACAAAGAAAATATATCTGTTAAAAATTATACACTTCATAGAGTATTTTAATGAGGAAGAGCGAGCTGTTGCCGTCTTCTCTGTCTTCGCGAACGATAATATCATTCATAGTCCTGTTGACCTCGATACTGAGCTTCAGGCTGCGGCCATTCGTCTTTCCTTATTGGAAACAATGACCTTATGCTAGGTCTATGTTTCTCCTCATTCTTGTCATTTTTGCAGTTGCATAATTTAAAGGAACAACTGCCAACCCCTTTTTATAATTTAATAACCATAACCCTCTATGGGGTAGAAATAATACAAACGATAAGAAATCTTCTACTATTTTTTCCTTATCTGAAGATGAACTGTTATATAAATGACGGTTCTAATACTTATTTACATCCAGGTAATGGTTCATATTCTGCTATCACTTCTCCCCGATTTTTGATGATCTTAGCGAAAGTTACCATTTTCCTGTTATCCAAGAGCATCTCACTTCCAATTCTTTAGAAGTGTAGCTAGATGGAAGTTCGATAAAGCAGATTGGATGGCCTTGGAGATATTCTGTGAGGCTGATATCACTCCAGAGAATCTCAATGCTGCAGGTGATCCTTTGTTAAAATTTAATGAATTTATCTCAAAATCGGCTGTTAGAATCACCCCAAGACCTCGACAAATCCAAGATCCAAAAGTAAACCCCTGGTACGATAATGACTCTCACAAAGCCATTGGGGGCCCTAAACATTGTCCTACTAATAATAATTTATACCAGATTCGTATATTTTGAGCGAAGGCTCGTCGATTAATTGGGTGCAACAGACGATCATGTTGGCGGAACATTGTTTCAGGCATTACTTCAAAAACACCCATGCATAAGGTCTGGAACATGGTTCAGAAGCGTAGGGGCAAAAACAATCAAGCTTAAGTTCAGCATTTGAAAGATGGTGATACCTTATTAAAATCTCCATCTGATATAGCCTATAAACTAGGTGAAACAATGTCTCAGAAATCTTCCGCTGAGAATTACACTACTGAGTCTCAGCATATTAAAAACAAAAGGAGAAATTTAAATTGCCTTTTTCTTCCAATAATTTAGAAGATTTATAATCGACTTTTTCCATTGAGGAGCTTAAGCTTCATTAAAACAGGCACACGATACTGTGTGTGGCCCAGGTAATATATATTATAAGCTTCTGAATCATTTACCATCTGATCCACTCGAGACCCTCTTGGACTTCCTTAATGATATTTGGATAAGTGGTAATTTCCCCCTGGCATGGGAGGAGGCGGGTATCATCCCGGTACCTAAACCGGGCAAGGATCACACTGATCCAAATAATTACCGCTCCGTAGCCCTTACTAGCTGCGTCTGTAAGACCATGGAAAGGATGATAAATGATAGGCTTCTTTGGTTCCTTGAAACAAACAACATATTATCTAGTATACAGTGTGGTTTTCGTCAAGGTCGATCTAGTTTAGGTCACCTTGTTCGATTTGACACCTTCATTAGTGATGGTTTTATAAATAATGAACACATGGTGTCGATATTTTTCAACGCAGAAAGGCACCATATGGAAATATGTCATTTTAAAAGACCTGTCTGACATGGGATTAAAGGGTCCTGTACCTCTATTTATACCTCAATTTTTATCTGATCGTCAGTTTAAGGCACGGGTGGGCTCCACTCTTTCTGACTCTCATGAGATGGGTGTGCCCCAGGGCAGTATTCTTTCACCAACACTGTCCAGCATAAAAATTAATAACTTGGCTAAGACATTAACATTTGGTACAGAACGTTCTTTATATGCAGATGATTTCCTGATATGCCATCGTTCTAAAAATGTGAATAACATCGACCGGCTGCAGCTTTGTCTCAGTAAGATCGAGAAATGAGCCGTTGCGAACGGTTTTAGATTTACACCGTCTAAAGCCGTCGCTATGCATTTTTGCAATAAATGAAAACTCCATCTAAACCCCGAGGTTACTTTTTGTGGACAGCCAGTTAAAACTGTTGCAGGAAATGAATTTTCAGCGGTTACATTCGATAGCAAATTATCTTTTATACCCCATATAAAAATGGTTACGGCTAAATGTACAAAAACTCTCGCTACAATTAAGGTCGTGTATAGCACCGATTGGGGTGCTGACCGATCAGTTTTACTTAATTTATACCATTCTCTGGTGAGGTCAAAATTTGACTATGGATCCATCATTTACGGTTCCGCTTGGAAATCATATCTTAAAATGTTGGATCCCCTCCACCACCGAGGATTTAGGCTAAGCCTGGGTGCACGTAAAACCTCACCAGTAGAGAGTTTACATGTAGAGGCTAATGAACATTCCTTACATCACAGACGTATAAAACTGAGCCTTTAATAGACTACAAAGCTTAAAGCACGTCCAACAAAGCCTGTCTACGACTGTATTTTCAATCAATGCCGTGCAGGCAAATATACTAAATGTCCTAACAAGATTCCTTCCCTCGGTATTCGTGTTCGGGAACACATTGTGGCAGCCAGCATCAAACCCAAGGACACAGCTCCGATATCTTCTCCCGACTCTCCTCCGTGGCTTCTTCCACAACATAAATTGATATTTGATCTACGTAAGCATAATAAATCCAATAAAAACCCTCTGATAATTCAGCAAGGTTTTGCTGAAATTGAGGCTAATTTTCCGGAGTATAAAGCCATATATGCTGACGAGTCAAAGGATGGTGACAGGTTTACGGTTGCGGCTGTCTTGAAACAGCGAGTTACTTCTCTTCGTCTTCCATCCTCTTCTTCCATCTTTTCTGCAGAGGCCAAGGCTATACTCCTGGCTTTATCATATGTTTCGGCGACACCCAGAGGGCAGTAATATGCAGTGACCCGTTGTCCTGCCTTTTGGCAATAGGACAAAATAACTTTGAAAATCCGTTAATATTTTAAACATTAGCCATTCATAGAAAGCTAATTAAAAGAGGTAAAGATATCATATTTTGTTGGATACCAAGTCAAACTGGAATCCACAGGAACACAGTCGCAGACCAAAGCTGCCCTAAAGAAACCCATATCTAAGATTAAAATTCCTTATACTGATTTTAAATCTAGTATTCTTAAATATATTCGTCGCTTTCGGCAGGGTGAATAGGGCTTGCAGGTCGATAACAAACTGCATGCCATTCATCCGGTCATTGGCTATAAGTCTTATACTCGTGGTATGTCTCGTAGAGACCAAGTAGTTTTAACAAGATGCCGTGTTGGGCATTTTTGTCTAACACACAATTTTATCCTGGATGGGAGCAGTGCTCCTGGGCGTGTTGGATGTGATGTGCATTACGGTATCAAACATATCCTTATTGACTGTATGTACTTTGGTCATATTCGGCAAAGATTCTACACAGTCGACTCTATATTTGACTTATTCGACAGTGTCGCTGGCGATGTTGTCATTGATTGCATAAAAATATATAGTATTATATCGTAAGATATAATTCCTTTTCCACTATACATACATATTTCGAGTTTATATATACATATTAGAATTTAAAAGTTATTGTAGTTTTCGAGTTTTAGCAGAAGTTTAGTGGTTTTACATGGTTTTAAACACGTATCTCTTTCTCATTTATTTTACATGTTCACATTTTAATCTCGAAAACCATACACTGATTCGTGCTATAAAATATGTTCTCGCCACCATAGGCTGAAAAATTCCCGATGTGGTGTAAAGCCATAATCATTCATTCATTCAATCCTTCCTTTCTCCTGAAAGAGAAAATCAAATTAAATATTAAAGACTAAATCAGCAAATAAATTTTCACGCTCTTCCAATTGAGTTTGCCAAAGTTTTTATGTTTATTCCCCGTTAATTTTGAGAAGGTCTCGGAAGTCCACAGTAGCATCCCAGACACGTGTTTCTCAAAAGATGGTTTGAAAATGTTCGGATGCTGTCCGAGTAAGCTGCGTTTGTTACATTTGTACTAACTACGACGTAATAATATTTATTACTCCTGCCTATTTAGGCGAAATGAATTAAAACTTACACTGAGATCACTGAAAAGCCTTTGTTTCGTGTACAAAAGTCTTTGTCGTGTACCCCGTTGGTATATTGAGTACAGCGCTGACAAGCTGACCGAGTTCCAGATTGCTGAATTTGGCGATTCTGTCCTGGTTAATTTGGAAGATAAACTAAGGACATTGCCAAAAGCCTTCAGAGCTAACCAGTATTCAGACTTACCGACGTGGTATTCAAGGGAAGTTACCCGTACGGCGTGAGATACTAGTCCAATAAATGAACTGCCACGGTAGGCATAAATATCCTTGTATCTAATAGTTATCAATTATTGCAATATTTATAAATCGCATGCTAATAATTAGGTTCCAATACGCAATCTATACAATAGCTGGGTATTTGACGTAAAATTGTTTTGCCCATAAAAGTGAACGCGAAGTTCAGACTCTGCTAAAGTTTCTTGGCACCGGGATGAGCAACCGTTACACTTGAGTGTAATCACTTATAAGACCGTTAACAGGATTGTGCGTATTGCTGTTTGGCAGATCGCGTGGTGCTACTAGTCTGTGCATGAAGTCTTTATAACCCGTGAGCTGATAAACTGCTTGGAACCATTCACGTTACAGCATTATCTTGAATCCACCAGACAGTAAGCTCAAGCCTTCTCATGTTATTTTGAAGCCGACACAGGACGTTTGCCTTCCAGACATTTACGATAGGCGAGAGCTTTATGTTGCTATGTCTTTGTGTGCCGAAGATATTTCACCAAAAAACTACATGGGAGAAGATTTAATTTTACCTAGGAAGACAATCCTACCAAATCACGAGTTTTGATTTTACACAGGTTTTCATCTTTCCAGAAGGCTATAGCTCCATGTAATATTCCCAAATTTTTCAATTACCAAAATATCACCAGATGCGCCCACTGTACTATTTAGCTGTACAAGAAGTGTATCATTTACAAAAGTATCAGTTCCATCTCCAAAAACGCCAAGAATATAACAAAAAGCTCACAACACACACACAAAAAGACACCACCGATTCCATCTGTCATAAACGGGCGACTTCACTGGGAGTTGAGGCCACACACAAATATTAAAAAGGGGCGTATATACCCTTTATATTTGGATATTTTTTTCCAGGGAACGCACTGAACAACTGAAGCCTACAGCGTCCGTCCTCTTCCCAGTATCTGTAATTAAACCAAAACTCGTGACAAATACGTCAGAGAAGGTTTTTACGGTTTTTGTTCACCGAGCAGTATACATTGTAACCCAGCCCCGGGGCATACAAACGTCCTCATGATCGGGAAATCATAAGAAATATCCCCCAGCACCCCCACCTTGTACAACTTCCTGGGTTGACACTGATTTGAAACCATGAGCTCTCCAATATGAAAACAGCCTAAAAATCTCGACATCCAGAGGAAGAATAGCCAGTCTAATCTCTCTTGTCGCTTCAGAAGCCTTTGTGTCACTTAATGGCGCCGAATGGGACAAATGCTTGGGAATATCCTAATAGCCGGTCAGAAATCAATACCTTAGCCAGATCACACAATGTGCCACACTACGTAAGAACAGAATCAATGAATGAATGACTATGGCTTAACGTCACATCGGCAATGTTTCAGACATGTGACGAGAACGACGAAGCAATAAATGGTTTTCGATATAATGATAACATTCAAAATGAAATAAAATGGACGAACATTTAAAAAACGAGTTAAAAGAAATAAGCGTCGGTTAGAAAACGAAAACCATTATGTTAATTATATGTAATGTTTTCTATAAAATCTATATCTTCAGGTACAGGCCAACGGTCTTCAAGAAATGAATGACAGCATCGTTGTCAAACAAATCCAATACACCATTAACTGTGTAGAATGGGAAATGTCTACACAGTCAACCAAGGTATGCTTGATGCCGTGTTGGGCATCACGTCCAACCCACTTAGGAGCACTGCTCCCATCCAGGATAAAGTTGTATGTTACAGGAGAATGTCTTGTAAGAACAGAGATTTCGGACTGATTGGTATTTGGATGTAACGCACTCGTCGACACAGAAAATGTTATTATCTCACCACGCTGGTGTGGCTGTGATTTTAAGTCCAGAGAACTGTCAGTTACTTGGAGAGGTATAATGCTATCTCAGACAGATCTTGGTGTGGCGGTGCCGACCAGAGTGGACTTCCGGCCCCAGCCAAAGGTGTCAAAGGCTTATCGTCTACAAGGACACCAGGTTGTCCAAGGATAGTTTAACCCGTAAATCTGCTTTTCTCCATGTTCTTTTTTCTCTATGGTGGATGGTTTCCATCGAGGTTTTGAGGACGGTTTTGCGGTTGTTGTTCGGGGAGGTTCATTATGTTGGACCAAGAGTGTCCCATATGACACCAACACACAAATGGTGCTTGTATTCAGAGTGAAATGGTCTGCTGTCAAATTGAAATTTAAGGGCAAACAATTAGTAGGAACTGTGGACAACGAGTACAACAGAACACAAAGCGTAATGCTAACGTTTCTTTATTTGCACGCGCGCGGGCCAGGTTTTTAATTTTAATAATTTGTTCATAAGGACTTGCCAATTTCCAGATGTATCTTTCTGAATCATTACTTACAACTAGCAGCGAAGAGAGAACACCCCTAACAGACCTGGAACATGATATTTGAATGGACCAGTCCTATGCCTTCCCCATGTTGCTGAATGCCAAATCTGAGTTAGTGCTCATCATGCACTCTAATACATGGATAGAGGGTTTCCAAATGGCGTCCACGTTTAATGTATAGAGGTAAGTGTATATTAGCGCGAGAAAAACTGTTATATTATCTTTACATAACGTTGAAATAAAGAATAATGCGTCATAAAATCTCACCAACGTAAAACATCTATGTCATGAACCAAACCCATTCCATATATTCAGTTATTTAGTTTATTGGAGTTTTCCGGCTTACACAAGATTTCAAGACGGCTGCCAACATTATGGTGAGAGAAAACTGCGCCGAGTCCGGGAAAAACCCACGACCATCCGCAGTTTCTTAAAGACCACCCCACGTACATATAGTAGGCCCATTTCAGATGAGAGCAACAGTGTGCACTTGCATGTTGTTTTAACCATTATTAATACTGTAGCATAATAAGTGTGGGTATCATATCTAGTTGCTGCGTGCTAGCTAAACACACGGACTTCCAGAGTAACATGCATGGCATATATTTATCTGATTTATTCATTTGGATTTTACGCTCTGCTCAAGAATATTTCACGTTAACACGGGCAGCGAGCTTTATAGTGTGAGGAAACAGGACAGATCCCGGGAGAAATCCACGGCCATCCGCAGGTTGCTGGGAGACCATCCAACTTAACCTGCATAAGCTGGACTTAACTCACTGCCACCGCATGGGTGAGAGGCTTCAGTAGCACAGGGCTGCGCTAGAGCGCCAACTACTCCAGCCACGGAGGCCCGTACATTGAATGTAGTTTCTTTCACGGGCAGTGACATTCAAGGAAGACAAAACCGCGTATGTTCAGACTGAAAGTCCAAAGTAAAGAAATTAGCAAATAAAGCGAATAACTAAAAAATAATATTCTGTTTATGTGAAGGCCGTTGTGATTCATCAAGGAGCAGAACCGTTTGTAGCCTTCTTGAACTCCACCGAAGGCCGGGCAGTCTTCATTGTCCGCCTTTGCTACAGCTGAGTTGATTAAAGTCTATAGGTTGTTAGGACACCACATGGCCACTGTAATCGATGGACTAATTTTGTTACACCACTTCTACATGCATGAAACGTATGCAGTCTGATGATATAATGGAATTGAAACCGCAGATAGCCATTCCTTTTTGAGTGTTCACATGTAGTTAGAGATTTTTTAAAATTATGTATTGCATAGTGCAAATTTTCTGCCTTTTAGTGTGCGTCAGTTTGACAGAAACTCTCTGTCTTTGTGGTGGCCGTTAGTTGAAATGGTGCCAGAGTTAACATTTAGTCTCACTGGTGAAGCTCCAGGAGCAATTTCTTCTAACACAAGAGCTCAAGATTTTTACCAGTAGTGTAATATCTCACTGGCTGTTCAGGAACAAGCTAAGAAGTCCTCGTGGTGGTAGATGTAAGGACTTATAAGTGACATCCAACGTTAAACATGTATTTCTATACATCCAACGTTAAACATTTATTTATATACAAAGTCAGACCATCAGGCATTATCAGGGCCTTCCCTGGCTATAGACCAAGGCTTCTGTCAGAGGTTCCCTAGCCAGTTTTGAATGACAGGGCAACCCTTCTTCATTTCTAGCTTGGTTATCCACTTCTTCAAGTTAGACTGAATATCTTAATTTTTAAATACTAATACGGCTGATGGCAACAGAATGTTACTTTTGCTTCCCGATTTTTATCGGAAAACAAATATATTGAAAAGTTGTTTATTAGATAACCCTATGAGAAGAAGGAAACGTTTTATTCGTGTTAAATTTAGAAATACGTGTAAATGTGTGTGAACTGAAAGGGCACTCCAACTGTTCCAGAATTGGAAGAAGAATTGGACTTTGGTTACTCCATGGTTTTTCTCTGTTATCTCCACTCATCAAGTTGACTGCCATTATCGTGGCCATATCTATGAACGCAGATGTAAGCCAGACAAATGCGCTACCTGATAGCTTGTGTCTGGAGCCCTACATCAAGCGTGTATTATTCTTGAATGGTACTGGAAGTGGTAATTCAGAAGACTCGGTTAAGCCCAATTGGCGACATTCCATGACGTCTCAGAAAACCAGCCAAGGTGAAGGCACTGGGGAATTATCCTCGTCCAATGATGTGAATGCAAAATTACTGTATTTTGAATACAACACAGGCATGGTGATTACTGAATCAACGACACCCCAGGCACAATACAGTTCTAGTGAGGTCAAGGCTGTAGGCCTATTGAGGTGTGATTATTTGTCGCGTGACATCAAAGATTGACACCAGGCATGACCTTTTGACGTTAAACATTCTCCTTTGTAGGCCTACAGCAATATCAGTCTTTTATTTTATCTAGTCTGTATTTTAAAGGCTCCGAACGGAAGTAAATTAATGTGATTTGCGTGTGCCAAAAATTTAATTATCTTGAAAATCCATTTTCCCCACAACATAGCAAAAGACAAAAAGTTATTTTGCTGAGCATTATGATATAATCAAATTCAGTTAATTTGAAACAAATTATACGCATTGGGTGATGCTTTCTTGAAAGTTTTACATACAGCGACATACATTGGAGACACATAACATAGACTTTTCTTTTAACCTGCTTTTCTTACGTATGTACATCTTTCACTTCCACTGATTCTTTTCCCGTTTTGTGATTTCGAAGTAATTAGGTATACATATGTGTGTATGTATGAACAATTAAGTTAGAAAGGAAAGGAGCGGCATTCCACACATGGCAACACCTAGGAGGAACAAAACAGACATTCTTTTAAGCCTGTTTTTCTCACATATGGACACCTTTCACATCATCTGACTGCCTTTCAGTTTTGTGATTCAGACCAGTCAAGTGCACATGTACGTATGTTATCAATTAAGTCGAATTCGAGCGCTACAATAAGAAGAAAGGACGCTGAACACGACACCAAGGAAACATACTTGCCTCTTCCGATTCTGGTGAGATTGACAGCTGAACGAACCATGCCATTACAACACTACACAACATCAAGATAAATGGCAACAGGGCCAGGTCAAAGATTAGTAAGGGAGTAACAAGAGTATGGGAAATGGCTGGACATGTACCCAAAATCACTCTTCTCATTCAGTGGTCTCTTCAAAACGAACGTGTATCCCTAAAGTGCTGAAGTGGTCTCAAATATCAACTACGAACAGGCGAACAAAATTTAAGGTTTACTTTTCTGACACAACGCGCAGTTTTGAGTTAAAAAGACTTTTTTCTGTTTTATGATTTCCACGTGATTAAGTATACATATAAGAATAACTAAGAATGGAACGAAAGGAAAGGTCACAACCTTTCAAGAGACCATTTCCTAAACGCTGCACGGACATCAAAAGAAATGACGAGCACGGACATAAACAACTGAACAAAAGTCTGATATTAAGTCTGTTGGCTTTACTTAAGTTTAGATTTTACTAATTTATTCGCTCCAATCAAAGTACATTGGCTATGGCGCCACGCGTATCGGGATATCTAGCCAAAACGAGCGACAAGGGACCGAATTGCTTGATTACACACGTCCATTTTTCCTTCAACATTTTCTTCCCAGAAACTGCTAATGAGGTCACTCTCCCTTCGGGGGGGTGGAGTGATTTTATGGTGATTACTTGTTTTATTGTACTTTAGTGTAAAATAACACTGGAAAGACATCTACATCCACTACTTGCTATCTAACACGGGGTATGAATCTAGTTATTTACTTACTCATTTACTTCACTCCAAATCGCGTTTTCACTTGTACGACAGCTTTCAATATGATGAGTCAAGTCACAGGAGACCTACTACTTTCCTTAGAAATGCATATAGGTTAGCGAATGAATGAATGACAACATCGACACAGTTTCAGCCATATCGAGGCGAGAACATTTTCAAAACCAGAAAACATTAAAAAGGGCTTTCGAAAGGATAATGAGAACAAAGTAAATCGAAAGGATAATGACAACAAAGTAAATCAAACAGACCGACATGTTTAAATCCAGGTAAAACAACAAAACATCAGTTAAAATTCAAAACCTTCGACGTCTTTTTAAATTTGTTTCTAATTTACACATCCTATGATGTCTAAAAATTACATTTTATGATATAATCCGATAGATTTTAAATAAGTGTCGGCAGCAAGGCTGTCAAACAAGTCGAATACAGAGTCGACTGTGTAGATTCTTTGCCGAGTATGGGCAAAGTTTACACAGTAAACCAGGACATGTTTGATGCCGTATTGCGCATCACATCCAACACAGTCGTGTAAGAGTACCACTATCGGAGAGGAAAATAATAAACAAAAAGCTTGTTCTACTCTCTGACAGCGATAGGTCTTACACAAGATCAAACAATGAAACACGAAGACGCTAAACTAAGTCCAATACATATATCTGAATAAAATAAACGAATATTACAACTAACAATTATATACAAAACAATAATTACAAAAATATAAATAGTTTCTTACGAATGTTAGCGTCCCAAATCCGGATGGAATATTCCGGCTTCCACAGGCCAGTCAGTCCATGTAAATATAGAATCCACAGTTCTTCAGAATTCTTGAATTGAGGAATGACAAGCCCTGTAGTGACGAACAGCAGAGGACCGGGTACGCTAACGATGGTAGGTGTCCAAGCCCCCGGCAAGGTGCAAGTTTCCTGGGAGGACGAGTTAACAATAGCTTGCGTTAAGACGAGCTGTCGATGTACGTTTCACTCCGAAGAAATATACACAAAATCACTTTCAGGGTAAACTGGGATGACATTTATGTTATCGCACAAAGAGAAAATGAGCAATACAAACGCCAAACGAACGTCTCACACCAAATAGCAAGTGGCAAAACAGAAGCTCACAAAATGCTACGCACCAAAAAATGGAGTACAAAATGACAAAATTGTCGAAACGCGTGTAAGCCAATATCTCCAAAATCAGACAAAACCTCCTTCTAATTGGATAAGAGCAAATGTGACAAGGGTGGACACAAGTAAAACGACAGCTCTCAAATTGGACGTAAGTAAATGGCTGCCAGCTTTACAACTTCGTCTCTCATGTTTATAGCCTAACGTTACGAAAATACTGGATGGTCTGTCAGTGAACTTGTTTTCAATATGGGTCCATCTTTCCAGAATGTACCCTTCATGCACAATGACACGAAACTGATAACCACTTAAGCCTCGAGAGCACGCGGCTGAATTCCAGTGCAGGCTGTCACGTACACAGTGGAAAAATGTAGGTCATACACCGATGCGGCTAGGGCAGAAACATTTTAAAGGGTTCGTAACACTCGGGAGCACCGTTCCCACCCAGTATAAAATTGTGTGTTAGACGAGAATTTTCAATACGACACCTAGATAAGACTAATTGGTCTGTACGAGACCAAGAGTACCAAGAGTATGAGAATTATATCCAATGACTTGGTGAACAGAATGCAGTTTATTATGCACCTGCAAATCCCATTCACCCTGTCAGTGGTGACGAATATTTTTAAGAAGAGTTGAGCTGAAATCAGTGTAAGGCATTTAGAAACGGATTTGTTAAGGGCAGCTTTCATCTCCCTGTCTACGACTGTATTTTCGTGGACACCAGTATGACTTGGCATAGAGAATATAAAAACGGATGATAAATGACAGAGGGAATGTAATATTTTTACCTCTTTTAATTAACATTCTATGTAAGGCTAAACTTTCAAGAACTAATGGCTTTCTAAATTTATTATTTGACATCGCCGAAAGAAAAAAGATGTGATAATGCCAGGAGTATACCATTGGCCTCTGCAGAAGAGATAGAAGATGGAAGAAGAGAAGCGACTCGCTGTTCCAAGACAGCCGCAGTCTCAACCCTGTCCCCATCCTTCGACCCATCATAGTATATATCAATTTATAATCCCTATAATTGGCCTTACTTTCAGCAAAACTTTGCTGAGTTATAAGACGGTTTGTGTTGGATTTAGTATATTTACGTAGATCAAATATCATTTTAGGTTATAGAAGAAGCCAGACAGAAGACTGGAAAAGAGACAAGAGTTATATCCTCTTGCATGATGTCAGCGTCCACAGAATCCTGAACACGAAGACCGAACGAAGGGATCTTGTTAGGAGACTTATTATAGTTATCTATATATAATGGATTGAAAACACAGTCGTAGGCAGAGTTTGTTGGATGAGCGTTACGCTTTGTGGCATATTGAAGGCGTCTGTTATATAAAGAAGACTCATGAGCCTCTACGCATAAGCTTACTACTTCAGAGGTTCTAAAAACACCAAGACTCAGTCTCATACCTTAGTGATGCACTGGATCCAAAATTTTGAGGTATGATTTTCCTAGCGGAGCCGTAAATGAAGGACCTATAGTCCAATTTAGACCTGACCAGAGAACGGTATAAATTTAATAAAACTGATCGGTCAGCATCCAGATGGGTGCTAGGCATGACCTTAATTATATCAAGAGCATTTGTACAATTAGCTTTAAACATGTTAATATGAGGTATAAAAGATAACTTATTATCAAATAGTACCCCTAAAATTGATTTTCCTCAACTATTTTAAGCGGTTCCCCACAAAATTTAAGATCCCGATCTAAATGAAGTTTCCATTTATTACAAAAATGCATGGCGAATAAAAGTTTCAAACCGCACAAGTTGATATAAAGTAAGTCGACTTTGACGAAACCCACACTGTTTATTAGATAAAAACTTGTTGATTTGTAAAACGCAAACAAGCCTTTCATTTATCATCCGTTCCATGATCTCACAGGCGCAGCTGGTAAGAGCTATGTAATGATCATTATTTGGATCAGTATGATTCTTAGCCAGTTTTGGAACGGTGATAATACACGCCTCCCTCCGTGACGGGGGAAAATTACCAGTTATCCATCTATCACTAAGGACGTCCAAGGGTTTTTCAAGTGGCTCAGATGGTAAATGATTCAGAAACTTATAATATACGTTATCAAGACCACATGCAGTATTGTGTGCTTTTTGTAAGAGTGCCGCTATCGGAGAGGAAAATGATAAACAAATGACTAGTTCAACTCTCAGACAGCGATAAGCCTTACACCAGATCAGGAAAAGAAGCACGAAGACACAAGATTAAGTTCAATACATATATTTGAACAAAACAGATAAATAGTACGACTGATAATAATATACAAACAATAGAAATAATTACAAAATATATAGCTTCTTACAGATGAGAGCGCCCAAATAAGGATGGGATATTCCGGCTTACAAGGGCAAGTCCGCCCACGTAAATATAGAACCCACAGTCCTTGGGAGTTCTCAAATCGAAGGATGACAGTCCTGTAAGTGAGAAACAGCACTGGGCACGGTACGCCGACGATGGTATATATCCAACTCCCCCGCAAGGTGCTACTTTCCTGGGAGGACAGGTTGACTATAGCGTCCGTTATTCCGAATTGGCGATGTATGTGCCACTCCTCGGAAATATACACAAAGTCACTTTCAGGGTAAACTGGGATAAATTGTACGTAATCGCGCAAAGACAAAATGATTGATGCAAGCTCCAAAATAACGTCTGAAACAAAACAGCAAGTGGGGAAACACAACCTCAGAACCAAACGAACCAAAAAATGGAGTACAAACTGACGTATGTTGAATGCTATAAAACCCGATATCTCCAAATTGTGGATGTTTGATCGTAAACATGTTTACAACACGGGTATGTCTCTCCAAAATATACGCCCTGTGTACAATGACAAGAAACTCACAAACACAGAAGCCTCGAGAACACGCGACTGAAATCCAATACTGGCTATACATACACAGAGGAAAAATGTATGTTAGACACTGACCCGGTTGCCGCAAAAAGAGCAAAGCATCATACAATACAGGGATCTTAACATAAATGAGTAACTCTTACGAATGAATATAATCATTTACAGTGCCGTTTAACTGTATTGCACGTGTTGCCGTCTCGTGAGTGGTATTACGAGTCTGAATGTGAAGTATTTATGACTACGAAGTTGATAAACGGCACTGAAGCGTGTGGCTTATAACGTTATCTCGGATTCAACAGACAATCAACTCTATCGACTGGCAGCCGGACAGCCACAAATTTGTGATACACGCAGTTTTCAATTAGTCATGCCATTGCCTGTGCGGAAATCAGACGAATGGGCAAGAGAGACATAGTTTGTCGTCTGGGAACATAGTGTAACAAGGTACTTTCCCCCACACCTCTGTACAGATTTAAATGTATGATGGATATTTTGTTTTGACAAATGTCATAGCCCAGAAAAATATCACTTCTTTAGATTCTGGGACATTTTGTATCATTCGTGTCATTTATAAAATCATCAAATGCCACAAGTCTTAAAATTGCTAACTACTGCTTTATTTGTTTAATTAGTGTTTTCCGCCTTGTTTAAGAGTATTTCACTTACACTAACACGGCCAGCATTATTTTGGGAGGAGGCCAGGCAGAAGCGAGAGTAAACTGACGACCATCAACGGTTTGATGACCGACCTCTCCCACGTACAACTGGAGAAGAAACCAGAATGAGCTCGAAGCTTATCTCACGTTCCATTTGGAACTACACTAGAAAACGGGTAGAACACTGCATCGAGAATGAATGAATGATTATGGATTAACGACACATCGGCAATATCTCAACCATATCGTGGCGAGAACATGTTCAAACCACTAAGCCTTGAATAGTTTTCGACATAACCTGATGAACATTCAAAAAGAAAAGGAAAACAGACGAACCTTTTTTAAAACCAGTTAAAAAAACTAAATGTCAGTTAAAAGTCGAAAACCACAATTGTTTTTTTGTTTTATACACTGAAATATATATATATAACTATATTCTATTATACAGGCCAACAACCTTCAAAAAAATTAATAACAGCTTCGCCATTGACGCTGTCAAATAAGTCAAATATAGAGTTAACTGTGTACAATCTTTGCCGAATATGAGCAAAGTTAATACATTCAACAAGGATATGTTTGATGCCGTATTGCGCGTCACATCCAACACAAAATGCCCAAAACGGAATGTTGTTAAAACTACTTGGTCTCTACGAGGCATACCACGGGTATAGGAGTTATAGCTAATGACCAGGTGAATGGCATGCAGTTTGTTATCGACCTGCAAGTCCTATTCACCCTGCCAAAGACGACGAATATATTTAAGAATAATAGATTTAAAATCAGTTCAAGGGATTTTAATCTTAGTTAAGGCTTTCGCTTCCCTGTCTACGACTGTGTTTCCGCGAAAACCATTATGACTTGGTATCCAACAAAATATATTATCTTTACCTCTTTTAATTAACTTTCTATGAATCGCTAATATTTCTAGTATTAACGGATTTTTAAAGTTATTTTGTCCTGTTGGCAAAAGGCAGGGCAAGGAATCACTGCATATCACTGCCCTGTGGGCACACCCAGAGGAAATATATGATAAAGCCAGGAGTATAGCTCTGGCCTCTGGAGAAAAGATTGAAGACGAGGATGGAAGACGAAGAGAGGTGACTCGCTGTTCGAAAACAGCCGCAGCTGCGAACCTGTCCCCATCATCTGACCCGTCAGTGTAAATAAATTTATCATCCGGATAATTAGCTTCCGCGAAACTTTGGTGAATTATAAGAGGATTTGTATCCGATTTCTTATGTTTCTAAGTTAGATCAAATATTAATATACGCTGTGGAAGAAGCCAGGGAGGAGACTGGGGACAGGAAACCGGAGCTTTTATGACGTGTATTTATGGAAATAAAATTTATATTTTATGATACAGGCCAATGGCCTTAAAATATTTTATGACAGCGTCGCCAGCAATGCTATCAAACAAATCAAATATACAGTTTACTGTGTAGAATCTTTGCCGCACATGGGTTAAGTCTATACAGTCAACCAGGGTATGTTTGATGCCGTATTCAGCACCACATCCAACACACTCGGGAGCACTGCTCCCATCCAGGATAAAATTGTGTGTTAGACGAGAATGTCCAACACGGCATCTTGTTAAAACCACTTGGTCTCTACGAGACATACACAGTGTACAAGAGTTATGGCCAATGACTGGGTGAATAGCGTGCAGTTTATTGCACACCTGCACGTCCCATTCATCCTGCCGAAAGCGACGAATATACTAAAGAATATTAGATTTAAAATCAGTATACGGGATTTTAACTTTTGATACGGATTTATTTAGGTCAGCCTTTGCTTCCCTGTCCACGACTGTGTTTCCATGGATACCAATATGGCTTGGTATCCAACAGAATATAATATCTTTAATAGCCTCTTTTAATCAATTTTTTATATAAGGCTAAAATTTCCAGAATAAGCGGGTTTTTGAATTTATTATTCTGCATTGCCAAAAGGCAGGAGAGCGAGTCACTGCATATCATTGCCCTCTGGGCACGCCCAGAGGAAACATAAGATAAGGCCAGGAGTATAGCCCTAGCTTCTGCAGAAAAGATAGACGATGAAGACGGAAGACAAAGAGAAGAGACCCTCTGTTCTAAGACAGCCGCAGGTATATATATAGCCGTCAGTGTATATAAATTTATAATTTGGATAATTAGCCTTAATGTCAGCAAAAGCTTGCTGAATTATAAGAGGATTTGTATTCGATTTATGATGTTGCCGTAGAGCAAATATTAGTTTAGGTTGTGGAAGAAGCCACAACATGGTCCCGTATACGAAGGCCAAACGGAGGGATCTTGTTAGGACATTTAGTATATTTGTTTACATATGATGGATTGCAAATACAGTCGTAGGCAGGGTTTGTTGGGTGAGCTTTAAGCTTTGTTGCATATTGAAGGCTGAGTTTAATACGTCGGTTATGTAAAGAAGGCTCATTGGCTTCCACGTATAAACTCTCTACTGGTGAGGTTCTAAAGGCACCAAGGCTGAGCCTCAGACCTTGGTGATGGACCGGATCCAACATTTTAAGATATGATTTCCTAGCGGAACCTTAAATGATGGATCGATAGTCCAATTTAGACCTCACCAGAGAACGATATAAATTAAGTAAAACTGATCGGTCAGCATACCAATCGGTGTTAGACATGACCTTAATTATATTGAGAGCCTTTGTACATTTAGCTTTAAGCTCTTTTATGTGAGGTATAAAAGATAATTTACTATCGAATATAACCCCTAAAAATTATTTTCCCCAACAATCTTCACTGGTTCTCCACAAAATTTAAGCTCAGGGTCTAGATGGAGTTCCCATTTATCACAGAAATGCATACCGACGGTTTTAGACGTTGTAAATATAAAACCATTGGCAACTGCCCATTTCTCGATCTTATTGAGACAAAGCTGCAGTTGTCGCTAGATGTTAATCATATTTTAGCACGGTAGCATATCAGGAAATCATATACATATAAAAACCACTCAGTTGTGTTTATGTTTTAGCCATGCTAATAATTTTTATGTTGAACAGTGTTGTTTAAAGAATACTGCCCTGAGGCACACCCATCTCCTGCTCATGAGAGTCTGATAGAGTGGACCCCACCAGTACCTTAAACTGATGATCAGATAAAAATTGAGATATAAATAAAGATAAACCACCTTTTAAACCCATGTCAGACAGATCTGTTAAAATACCATATTTCCATGTGGTGTCATAGGCCTTTTGGAGGTCAAAAAATACCGACACCACATGTTCATTATTAATGAAATCATCACGAATAAAAGTTTCAAATCAAATAAGGTGATCTAAAGTAGATCAACCTTGACGAAACCCACATTGAATATTTGATAAAAGCTTGTTGGTTTCCAGAAACCAAACAAGTCTGTCGTTGATCATCCGTTCCATAGCCTTACAGACGCAACTGGTAAGAGCTATGGGACGGTAACTGCTTGGATCACTATGATCCTTACCCGGTGAAGGGACCGGGATAATATACGCCTCCCTCCATGATGGCGGAAAATTCAAAATATCCAAATATCATTAAGGAAGTCCAAGAGGGTCTCGAGTGTCTCAGATGGTAAATGATTCAGAAGCTTATAATACATGTTATCGAGGCCACACACAGTATCGTGTGCCATTTTAAAGAAGTTTTAAGCTCTTCAATGGAAAAATTACGATTACAGTCTTCTAAATTATTAGAAGAGAAGGGCAATTTAATTTTCTCCTTCTTGTCTTTAATGCATTGAAATTCAGGAGAATAATTCTAAGATGAAGATTTCTGAGGTGTTGTTTTAGCTAGTTTATTGACCATATGAAATGGAGAAGTTAATAAACTATCACCATCCTTTAAATGCTGAACTTTGGCTTTATTGTTTTTGACCTGAAGTTTCTGAACAATGTTCCACACCTTACGTGTGGGTGTTGACGTAATGCCTGAAACAAAGTTCAGCCAAGATCGTCTCTTGGACTTAAATAATCTACGAGCCTTAGCTCTAAATATACGAACCTGGTTTAAATTATTATTATTAGGACACTGATTAAATCTGCGCTCGGCCTTTTTATGGTCCTTAATGGCTTTGCGACAGTCATTATCATACCAGGGTTTACTTTTGGACTTTGGATTTGTCGAGGTTTTAGGGCTGGCTCTATCAGCTGCTGTTAATATAAGTTTATTGTAGTATTGATATTCTCTGGAGTAATGTCAACCTCACAGAACATGTCAAATGCCATTCAATCTGCTTTATCGAACTTCCACCTAGCTACACGTTCTAAAGAATTAGAAGTGAGATGCTCTAGGATAACAGGAAAATGGTGACTGACACAAAGATCACTAGGCACCTTTCATGAAAAATCCGGGAGAAGTGATGGACCCGTGATAGTGAGATCGATAGCAAAATAAGCGCCATTACACGGATGTAAATAGGTATTAGAACCATCATTGAAATAGCACAGTTCATCCCTCGATAAGAAGTTTTCCAATGTTTTGCCTTTATTGCTTATACAGTTGCTGCACCATGCGGGGTTATGGGCATTAAAATTCCCATAATTAGAAAAACAATTGGCAGTTGGTGTTTTAAATTATGCAAGTGCAAAAACGACACAGAAGAATGAGGAAAAACATAAACTGGACAATAAGTGACTGTTTCCGAAAGGGAAACACGTGCGGCCACAACCTGAAGCTCAGTATCCACAGCAACAGCGCTGTGAATTATATTATATTTCACAGAGATAGTGGAGCCGCCACAAGCTCGCTATTCTTCATTAGAATAAGTGCTATAAAGTGCATAATTTTTATGATGTATTTTATCTTTGTCAGATATCTTGAGGTGAGTTTCCGGAAGACATAGGGCAATTGGATGTTGATATTGAACTAGCTGTGTTATGTCAATAAAATCAACCTGAAAACCTCGGCAATTCCACTGTATAATTCAATGTAAGTAAGACATTATGAAGGAATACGTATTGGCGATGTCAGTTTTGACCGGGGACGACCTTTCTTGAGATATCTGCTGGGAGATGTCATAAGTGTAGGGGATGTATCCATCACGTTTGCGTCTAGTGTTGAGGGACCAACGTCCTCCAACGTTCCAAACTTATTGAAAGTTTGGATAGGGCCCCTAGTTGCCTTTAAGGGACGCTCTTTTATGATCCTTACCAGACTTCAACTTTTCATCCGCTGAATTCTGTGCAGAGTCAACGTTTTTTTTTTAATTTTGATTTATTTCGGGATGATTTTTGTTCAGATGATGTTTTGCTATCTCTTTCTGTCGCTGTGCTGTGCCATTGGGCCAAGTAAGAGCTGTTTGGAACCCAATGAAGCAGAGGGCTTCTTTACAGCATTTGCATATGTGGGCTTAGTGAAGCCATCCGTGGCAGAGACCAAGGGCTTGGCTTCGTTTTTGTGACATATTATTTTTACATTTCAGAGTTATAATTTCTTTTCCTTTCTTAAATAGAGGACAGTCCTTGGAAGAGGCCATGTGGGCGCCGTTGCAATTGAAACCTTTTATAGGGTTTGTGCAGTCGAAACCGTCTCGACCTGCCTCCGCACATCTAAAGCAGACCAGGTTATTGCGATATTATTCCGATAAAGATAGATGTTGGGACGGAAGGCTTATTAAAAGTTAGGAGATTTGTATTAGTTTTAATAAGTTTTCCATCTCTTTTAATTACGAACCGTTTGATATTTATTATTCCCTGCTCTCTAAGTTCTTCTAATATTTAATCTTCTGTTATACGATCAAGATCCTGATTTTTTTTCAAGGATTATCCCGTGAGAGCAGTATGTGGTTTTATGTGGTGTGACAGAAACTGCTTGTTCTCCAGTTTTTTCTCATTTTCAATAAGTTAACATAGTGTTGTTTTCTGAAGCATTGCAACAATATATTACCCGACTTTTATTTTTACTTGTTCCAAGGTTCCGGCATAACTTTGCAAGGTTTTTTTTTAAAGAAAAGTATTGATTTTTATTCGGTCTTGGTTTTCGTTTTATTGGATATCACTGTGAATGTAGGAAAGTAATTATTACCTTCTTCAAAATCTAGGAATACCTCATTTTTCCTTCTTTTTTTTTTCATCCACACCTGATGAAGTTTGTGAAGAGAACATAGAAACATTAAAAGTATGTTGTTATAAGAAGACATAACGAAACGATTTTATAGTTCATAGCGCCGTGTTTCTAACCCGCCCCGGATTTTTCGCTCCTACTCGAGCAGGTCGAATCTAATAATTTAGAAAACGGCCAACTCGATTGACCCTACAGCCACCGCCCCGACATTCGAACATCTCACTATAAGCGTCCAACAGGGAAAGTAGTCAATTTATACCAAATCGAGATATATGAAGGTTGATAAACGGACATCTAGACTGGCTTGACCAGCCGATTACGCTGAGCGGGCCCTCCGACCGCCCGTCTTTGGAGAAGTAAGGGCCGAAGTGGAGTGTTGGGCGTCAGGATCTCGCAAGATCAAACCTCCCTCGGCCACCAGGATCCCGTGCTCCCCCATCACGGATTGCAATCCACGGCAAACAGGTTGCCCCTTTTGATCGCCTTGTACGACAAGCCCGAGGAGGTTGTGTAACTATTCTATTTACCGGGACCACACGGGAGAGCCCGAGGTAAGTCGCCTCGTACGACAAGCTTGCATAGAGAACCGAGATCCTATTTTTTTCACTGCCTGGATCCCCACGGGGGATGGATGTTTGATGAGAATACTTATCTTCTTTAAAAGAAAAATAACAAAACATTTATTCAACCAACATTCAATCAATTTTTTTCATAAAGTATGTTCTTTAAAACATGTAAAAAAATGGCTGTGATCTACAACATCTCTAAAGGGCTTTCTTTTGCATTGCTGAATAATAGAAAACCCAGGTTTAAGACGTGGGTAAATTTTGTGTGTCCAGCATATGACACAATAGTTTGGTTTAGTCCATCGCCCGTGGTCTCTCACTACACAAAAATCTTACACATCTTGATACACCCAGGATCACACGTTTTCCATTTACACTTACTTTTTACCCACAAATGACATAGCGCTCCCTTTCCGACCCAAATATCTGTGATTTCTTACATGTAATTTCTCAAAAGTGTAGAATCTCCTTGGGCACAGCTGGTGTAGCAATCAACCAGAACTTAACACTGGGGTGTTACTGGCGAACCTCCAAGTGAATGGCGCCTGTCGTATTGGTTGAAGGCAAGCTGTTTCCAGCGGCCTACGTGTATTGCCAAATGCGATGATATTGTCGAGCAGTCATTGTCACAAACGAACCGAGTGGAACAACAAAAGAAGAATAACCCCAAAAGAAAAATGCTTCCCGTGTGCCCTATTTGTTTTCTAATATTTTGCTTTTTTTTCCAAATGGCGATTTTGTAAATTTCCTTTTGCAAAACGAAGCAGGTTCCGGTTTGACTAAATTTCATGTAAAATTCCCCAAGCCGTGATACGAGTTTAGTTTTCAGTCATAAAACACTGTTTTTTGGCGTCATAAGCAAACATAAGTTTAACATTTCGAACCGCTGTTGACGTTTGGGATACCGAGGGGATGTTTTATTTTGCAGCCTTCTTTTTCTATCACACCTATAAAATGTCAATAACCTTCCCTATGTGACCACAATCTTTCCGCAAGGCAACCATATAAACTGTCGTACAAAGTTTTGAAACAGCACAAATAACACAGTTTCTTTTCTTAATGGGCAATCTGCTTAAGGACATGTCTGTTAAGAGTCTTCGGGATTTCTAATCGCCTCTTAAATGGATTGTGTTCTTACCATGACCTAATCAGAAATCTTTTTTCTGGTCTGTTAGTGTCAGCTAATGCATTTTTAACCCAGGTATATTTTCCTCTTAAATCACAAGAGGAAAGTTTTTCTTCTTGCCAAATGAAAATTGTATAAGCCACATGACAAGAAAAGTGTTAGAAGAACTTTGACAATATCCTCATTTTCACTGGGGTTTTTTTTGTCACTGTTGTTTGAGGTCAAGACCCTCGAAATGTCAAGTCTATATTCTTTCAGCCCTTTTGGTTAAATATGTATTAGGATTAAGCATTTATGAGCTGGCTAAGTAACACAACATGTTCGGCGAAAGGCCCTACATGTAGGCTCTGCCAGCTTTGCTCCCACCATAATGCTGGTCGCCGTCGTAAAAGTGAAATATTCTTGAGTACGGCGTAAAACAACAATCAAATAAATAAATAAATACTTTCTGGGTTACAGCAATAGGTAGCAGAATCGTCGGAACGCGATTTATACCTAATCTATATAACAAGGTAGGTAAATTCAAGGCATGGCGCATAACCCCGAACTTTGCATAATTGTACACAAAACAGGGGAAAAATATTCTTATCTCAGCCAAACGGCGTTCGCTCGAAAGCTGACACACTAGGCTTTAGGTTACAAGAATATATATCCCCAAACCATCACACACAACTTGGACTTTTCTCTACATCGTATCAAAAAATCAACATAGCATGACCACTTATTTTAGCGGTTGCTCCTGGAAGTGACGTTATAGCATTTTGTCACCTTGGTATTCTCGGGGGACGGAGGGACGGGGGTAGTCCCTTAGCAGTTGTATCTATGTATTTATATGTACCAAAAAACTGGACTGTTTGACTGTATTTTCTAATCTGTGCTAAAGCAATCCTTAATTCGGAGCCAAATCTTGGACCCAGATGGTTGAATTGCGCGTTTGTAACGTATAAAAGGGGCAAAGTTTCTTAATTTTTGTTTCATTATTATCTTCATATAATGCTGGCACTCAGAGTAAAGTGTTATATGGTTTAAAGGAAAAGCCAAAATTAGATTGCTGTATCTGGGTGCCCACTCAGGATAATAGTTTTGGTATGTGGGAAATAGTGATTTATGGAGAAGGGAATATAAAATTCCTTTCTGCGAAAACCGATTCTGCAGAAATGAATACTCATCCTGCCTCTCCTTATAATGAAAAACTTGTGGCTACTACTAGAAACTAAAATTTTGACACTTCTCATCAACTGGATTGAAGTTATGTGAGAACATAACTACTCCCATTTTGTTTTATCTCGTTAAAACATGGTGCTATAATGACTTAATAATGTATTTCTTTATTTGATTGGTGTTCTACGCCCCTTACAAGACACTTAATAATGTAATAACAACAAGTGATTTCCAGTAATTCCAGACCAATTTACACGATGCGTGGACTGGCCGAGGACATTAGCGTGCCAGCCCGGCATTGTGACCCATACAGGAGCCTCTCACCAAAGTGGTCGCTGTGAATTCAACATCTGCATGGAGGATTTTCAATACGATAGAAATCGTGTTAAACGCGGAGTCAGAGCGAAAGCAGACACACGAACTAAATAAATCAGATTTAATGCCTTATTGAAGGGTGGCGAAGAAACAAAAATATTAGGTTTCCACCAGCTCTATCTCATTTCTGCTCTCCATAATGCAGAACACAGTCCTGTGGGTAATATTTACGCATTTTCGTGAATAGGAAATTGACATGAAGCTGAATTGTGTTTGACCATTTGACGGGTACTTGTAACCACAATGTTGTCATTCCACACTGTGTTTTTTATATCGTTGACTCCTTCTTTCGGGATTCATGATTAGGTGTGAATCCATTTAAAAAGAAAATATATAGATATGAAAAATGAGTTTTTCAGCGTACACTGTGATTACAACACAACTACTGAGAAAAAATTGTTGCGTGTGGGAGAAACATGCTGTGAGAATTTAAGAATAAATACGGTGGAATATAATAAATTTACACCCCTAAAGCCACGGAGAAATATCTGGAGATTGGGGAATGAGCGATATCTCAGTTACAGGTATACAGTACGTAGTTGTAATTATAGAATTCAGTAATACTGCGAATCTATTCCTACTTTAGAGAAGACCATATCGCGAAGGAAAACTAAATGTCATTGGGTGAAGAGTGTACCTGTGTTACATGGGCACAGATCTACCAGGACATCAGATTTCAGTTTGGTTCGTATTACAAATACTCCACAAATGTACCACTGACAAAGTTTCCAAAGGAATGCCAGACGATACATAACTATGCTTATGTTTGTTATACATGTGAAGGCAATTACTCACAGAGTCGAATGTTGTCAAATATGTAATAGACCAATTTCTCCCGCAAGAGATCATCATCTAGTTCGTATCCGTTCCTGACCAACCCATTCGCCCAAGGCCAAATCATTCTGGACCCAGACAATGCCCAATTCACGACAACTACCGCTAGCATTCACAATTAAAGATTATTGCACAAAGTATTCCCTTATTGCACCCTAAGTCGGATTCTAATGTGATGTAAGCTTTAATGTTTGTCTCATTCACGATACTTCATCCATACACTTACCGGAACAGAAAGAAGAATCCATCTTGTTTGATAGAAGCCCTGTTTTGTTGTTTAACATGTTTAATTGATCATTTTTCTTCCAACTACATGTCGGTAGCGTGAAACAGAGACACAAAACTCATGGCACAAAAAGACTGCCGAGGTGAAGGATATAAAGAGGTTAAAACTGGCACTAGAAAATAAATGAAGATTTGCTTTAAAGGTTCCACGACCTTGTGTCACTCCAAGGCGGAAAACACAGATTACTGGCAAATAACTGCTACATGCACTTAAAACGAATTTCTCACAGCAATTTGTATATCTTTATGCAGTACACATATACTAACATTTTTGTTTTTTATTTCAACGATGATGGTCATTGCTGAGGGTGTCCCTTGTTGGTAAGGTTTTGGCAGCTTTGCCGACGTCTCACATACGTCTTATATTAGAGGAGGTTGGGATCATCCAGTGACATTCGTGTAACACCTGACCAGAGAATTTTTTGCTCGGAACAGCGGGGAAATGTATATCTCAAACAAAATCCTAGCCCAAGGATGGTATTGAACTTACATCTCTGTTGACAGAGCCGTTGAAAATAAAGCACCGTGCATCGGTCAGAGTTATTCCTTTACTATCATATCTGTTTATAACGGCTCAATCCTCATTAAGATAATCATTCGATACACAAAACAAGTAATGATATCTAATCGATAAACTTCAGAATAACTGAGCTTTACGGGGGCAAATCAACACAGCCTGGGGCATTCTGTGGACAATCATCCATTCATGTCCTGACCTGATCATTACGTTACGTGGCATGAAAACTAATTATCCACAAACTCGTGTCTTTTCATCACAGCCAATGTAAACGTCCAAAAAAGAAGTCTAAAGAAAGCATTAAATGCGCGAGCCCCTACATCTCTATTTATGCAGTAAATAATTACATTTGCCTATAAGACATGCCTATTTCCCTATACAAGAATTCTGACGATGACAGCAATGACAATTCTTCGAATAGACTAAATCACAGTGTAGGTATTTCTCTTTTTACACATTCAGTCCCAAACGCCAAAAAAGTCTTTGTTGTTCTTTGGAGAGCAAGCAGACCAGACGGTGATTTATCTCATCTTAAACCCTTATGTGACATCACTCTATTCAGAAAACCGTACTTTCTCCGTCAGTAAAGTACGGCATCCGTGTATTGCTATATTCTTCTGGTAGATTAGATAATACATGTAAGACGAATCAATCAGTGTCCCATACTTAATCTGGATAGGCAAACCACAGTTTTCAGTGTGTGTCTTTATGTAATGTTATATGCGTAGGTTCGAGTACGGGTTTCAATCCAGTGAACCTGGCGGTCGTAGTCATTCGTTCTGAGCTATCCAAGCTAACTTACGCCACCTTTGCTTTTAACCGACTATAAAAATAACCTTCAACAGATTTACAGAGTCTGTTTTCAGTTATACACTTGGTTGCGAGACTTCTAATGAAAACTGGGAGATTTTCATCCATATAAATGGCAAGGATCTTCCAGATCTTATGACTGATATATTTAAGGTACGATTTATTCCAACATGAAAATCTGATGCCAGAAAAAAAACCCTTAATTTTCTTTTGTTTTGAGCTTTACACCGATCAAAGTATTATTTTACTTTTGCAGCAGCACAATGCTGTTGGAGGACAGGAAACGTACAAGCAGGGTATGTCAGATTCCCAACACTCCCTGGTGTATCAGGTGTATTTACTTGATTGGTGTTTTACGCCGTACTCAGGAATATTTCGCTTACACGACGTCGGCCAGGAAAACCCGGGGGAAATCTACGACCACCCGCAGGCTGCTGGGACACCTTTCCACTTAGGGCCGGAGTGGAAGCCAGAATAAACTGAACTTGAGCTTAAAGCGACGGGCACTGCGAAGAGGCTCCCATGCCATTACGCTGCACTAACGCGCTAACCACCACCAAGTAGGCTTTCCAGCGCGAGTGACTTGTGAAACGCGAGTGTTACCCGTTGATATTCACATTAATAGTCAGGTTAGGAGCTGCTGCCACTGGGGTAGAGACCGCCTCTATTCGTGCTCTGGTAGACACATAAGCGACCAGGTCTGTTATATAGATAGGCTAAACACTGGAATCGTTTATTATGTAATACTAATGCAACCGTTTAAGTGGCAAAAAGACCTCGTAACTGTACATTCCTGGATAACAAAGTCCTCCGTGCTTCGCGCCTCGTGATTTCTTATCCAGGAATTAGAGTTACTCCCCCTTTCTCCACTACGGAACATCAGAGATTTACTGTAAACGAAAGTCTTCGGTATGTTCCACTCCCAGGCCTTACTTAACGTACATTTTGTTGACATAAAAAAATGATTAGGTGGCCCGATGTTAAGAGTTTTCTAGGGGAAACGTATAAATTAGTAAAGAAAACAAAATAATCAAATAAACACACAGCATGGTGCAAATCAAGCAGCAAAGTTGAGATTTTTTTCTTTTCCCTGAGTAGGAATGGTCGCGACGGCATGTTTAACATAGGGGAAGCAGGTGTTTTCATTGCCAGTTTTTGTAGCTGAAGATACCTAGAATACGGAGGCTTTGTGTCTTCTTAAAATAGAAATAAGCAGCGTATATGGTTGTATAAAACACACGTAATTTACAAGAGATCTTCACTTTGCCTCGTTAAGAATGATTGCTGAATAGATGTTTGCGTTTGCCTTTGCGGCTTAGGGAGACTTCTGGCTTCCTAGTATGATTTGGAAAATATAATTACCAGTGTGTTATCATTAGGACATGCATTGCTGTTTGTGACGTCATAACGCTCTTCTTTTACTCATTTGATTGTCACTAATGCCTTTACTCAAACATGCCTTTTTAATGTCGTAATCGATTTGGCAAGAGGAGTATGTCTGATATGGATACTCAAGGCGAGACCAACGTTAGATTTCTTCTGAAAGACACATTCCTGGGAAATGAGCGAGTATATGCATGTGTTAGCGGTAAAATGCCAAGGGCCCCGCTTTACCTAAGATAATACACACAAATAGCCACAAACCATCATCAGGTTGATATTTAGGTAAATGTGATCGTCGAGAGAGACAGCTGGGCCTGTAAATCTCATTTATCCTGACGCCCCCAGCCTGAAATAAAAGTCTTGTCTCCCCCTGGGGGACCTGCAATAAGCATGTTTTTCATATTTAGGAGATTACTGGTTAATCATGCTAAAGTCTCTATAGACTCATGTCTGTCAAATGGGACTCGTATTTAAAAGAAACAACCGGGCTGAGCGATTGAATATTGCACTATCTAACCAAACTTAGCTAAACTACCCTATAATTTTATTTTCCATATAATTTGGTCATTCCCCAGAGATTTCAACAACTCAAGAAATCTAAGGTCTGTCTTTAACCATCCTAGTCATCATTGCCTATATGTATAAATATTTACACAATGCGGCGTAAAGATAATACAATCGCTGTTCGTATCTAGGGGTTTGGCACGGCGCATTGAAAGGGCTTAGTTATCCACAGGAAAGATTCGCTTATAAAGCACTTCAGGCGCAGTGTGGTACGTATGTATGCATGTATGTATGTATGCGAGGGGTTTTTCGTTGTAATAAACAACTTTTCAGTCATATGACGACCAGGAATACTTAGAATGTGTTTATACTGTGCCTTTAGGCAAGGCGAGTGCGAGTGCTGCAGGCCTTGGGACATCACGCCGAAAACACCAGATATGACACCCACCCAGTCACACTATACTGACACTGGGTCGACATGTCGTTTCCTTACTCTAGCCTCCCAGTGCTGAGCGCCAAACGGAGCAGCAGCAATTACCATTTTAAAGTCTTTTGTATAACTCGACTCAAGATTGACCCCGGATCTCCAGACCTCGAGACGGGCTCTCTAATCACCAGGTTAAGCATCGCGTGTAAAGGCACTGTTGACCATCGTTATTCTGGATGAGGATAAAACCAATTTTTTGGAATGATCTCATTCCAGGTTAATTAAACTCTATATACAATGTAACATCACAGATTTCGGCTGTCTTTTATAGTATGTGTAAACGATATACGTATGGGGAGAATGTGCGCACGTTTTAGAATTGGAAATATCTGGGGTAAAACCGTACAAACATTATTATTTCTTTCGCAGATATTTATGAGAAGTTACCTTCTCCAATGGAAAGTTTGTCACTGGCGTTTTTTATGCAAACGTGTTTAGCTTAATCCACATCAAGCATTTTATGGCTGTACATAAATAAATTGTTGGTTTTATATTTCATGCATGGGAAAAATATTTGTAGATCGTACGCTATGTATTACTTCACTGTACCTAGGCAAAGTTATATTCTATAAACCGTATTGAGAGGAATCGGGTAACAATAATATTGTTCTTACGAGCAGCACAGCAAAATATCAGAACTTGACACTCCACTTGTCAATGCGATACCTCATTATTAATTCATATATCACAGCACATACGGCAGACAGCGAATCCCGTATAAAAAACGGCACAATGTTTTTTTGAATCTCTCCTGTGCTGCTATTTAACATTTATATGTGCAGAAAATGCTTGGAAAAGCACATAAAGTAGCCTTTTCACACAACATCCGAACAGCACAGTCCATATAAAACCCGATTAGGACCAAGCAACAAGACATAAAGCTAGCTTAAAGCTAAACACCCTTTAGGTGTGACACGACATTTTTTAATCCGCAATGACCCGGCACGTAAAGGCGAGACTTTCAGAGTACTGGTTGGCCCGGTAATGTGCATAAAGCATAATGTGGGGTGTCATGTCTGATGTCTTCGGGATGTTCAAGTGGCTGTAGTACATTGACGGAATGGACTCTTCGTGCTTCAAGATGACTCAGTACTTGTACATTCTAAGAGCTCCCCGTGATCGAATAACTCAAAAAATGTCATGTGAGAGGTAAACACACAAGCATGTAAATGCCATGTGAGAGGTAAACACCCAAGCATGTAAATGCCATGTGAGAGGTAAACACACAAGCATGTAAATGTCATGTGAGAGGTAAACACACAAGCATGTAAATGTCATGTGAGAGGTAAACACACAAGCATGTATCTTACGGAGGGGGCCTCTGTGGCTCAGTCAGTTAGCGTGCTAGTGCAGAGCAATGACCCGAAGCCTCCCACCAGTGCAGTCGCTGTGAGTTCAAGACCAGCTCACGCTGGCTTCCTCTCCGGCCGTACGTGGGAAGACCTGCCATCAACCTGCGGATGGTCGTGGGTTTCCCACGGGCTCTGCCCGGTTTCCTCCCACAATAATGTTGGCCGCCATCGTATAAGTGAAATATTCTTGAGTACGGCGTAAAACCCCAATCAAATAAATAAATAAATAAATAAATAAATAAATAAATCTTACGTATGGTCGTGGGTTTCCACCTGCTCTGTTCCAGTTTTTCCCCACAATAATACTGGACATCGTCATAGAAGTGACATATTCCTGAAAACTGGGCAAAACACCAATCACGAAAATTTAAAAAAAAACAATAATTAACATCACAGCGTTTTTTTTACTTCTAGTTCTACTAAAGCCACCGTGCTGTGGGTAGGGGCGAGTAGTTAGATACTATTCAGTTAGATACGCATATTCAGGAACAGGTAAAATAAAAGCTTAAATACGGGAAATCCACATGAAGTTGAATATTACCAGTTATGTCTGACACGTTTGTCAATTATTTAACTAACACTGTGGCCACTACAGTTTTCTTGATCTCCATACTGTATCCTTTTATATCGTTAGAGGGATTCATCATCAGAAGTGAATCCTTTTAAAGCACAAATGTATAAAACATGAACCCGCATTGTTTTTGTGTGGATATGAAATGAATATTTCAGCGCCCTCTGAAACTACAACATAACTATTGAAAAAAATTACTGCAGCTGAAAGAAAGGTCCTGCGACAATTTAAGAATAAATAAGATGTAAAAGAGGAAAATTACACTACTAAAGCCGCGAACAATTATTTGCAGATTGGGAAATCAGCAATATCTCATTACGTCGTCGTTTTAATTATGGAATTCAGTAATACCAAAGCATTCTTGCTTTGCAGAAGAACGCCAGATTTTCAGTTGGGTTCATATTACAAATAGTCTGCATAACTCATAAGGCAGACCTTATTCATGGATGTTGACCTTATAGTTTATTTCATTTAGGATGTGCAGAGAGGCCAATCTATCTTGCTTAAGAGACGTGTATAGTTTTGTTGTTTGACATGTTTAGGTCATTATTCAACTGCATGTCCATGGCGTGAAACACAGACGCGAAACACATGACACTAACCCACTTCCGACTTGGAGGATGTACAAACGTACCATATGAGTTCCAAAAAAAAGGGGAGACTTGCCTTAAAAATCTGACCACCATGTGTCAGTTAAATGCCAAATTCAGATTTTTACATTTTATTGCGTGTAATTTTATATGGCAAATAACTGCAACTAAAGGCTGGAATTGCTCACTAGTATTTGGATTTGTTTCTACAATAGTAACATTTATTGTTCTTTTTCACCAATGCAAGCGTTTATAAGATCTGAGCACACAGTTACTTGCTGGGAATCATCCAAGACCAAAGAGAAAATGTGTAGTTTAAAAAAGACTCCACCCGAGGAAGGGATTGAACTCACGTCTCCGGAATAGCGATTGAAAACAAAGCATCATTTTAATATTTTTAAGTATCGTTTAAGATCATCTCCGCTAACACCTAATCCTCCTGATGATAAGATCCCTTACTTGAAATTAACACGGGTCTCTAATATATGATGAATAAATTTCCTGTTAAAGAGGACATTCATCAGGTGTAGATTTTTTGGGGGTGGTCATCCGTTTATGTCCTCGTCTAAACGTGAACTTTCGCGGCAAGTAAATACAAACGTCTGGATAATTTATCACAACCGGTGTAAACGTCCAGAGGAGAAGTCTATAGAAAGCATGCCTCACGCAACATCCCATGCCTCTCGGCTATACGCACAAGGTAACGTGATAGCGATGCATTGGCAATTCAACACTTCTGCCAAAGCCAAGGCGGTGTCGATAACAGAACGAGAGTTCAATCATATGGTGGACTAAAAGACAAAATCTCAACGTTTCCAAAACTGTGTGCTGTTTAGCTGTAGTTTTTGTGATTACATGTACTGTATGTAAAGTTGTGAGTTAAGCATCAAAGGGAAGATCTGAGCGTTTCTTTAAGGGCAATCCCAAGTGGATTAGGGAGTGACTTCATTTACCATGGCATCACACTTTTAACTATCCTGCAAAAGAAAGTCTTCCCAACGCATCACTAGAAAACCTTACATAACGCACACTTTGCTGACAAAAAGATTGGCCAACACTTTTTTGTTTTGCTGGGGAAACATGTAAATTGGTGAAGAGCGCCAAACATCAACTACACACACGACATGGTGCAAATCCAGAGAAGACACGTGAGCTGCCAAGATGAATAGTCCGCGTGTTTTCCTTGTTTTTATTTACTCCCCTGAGTTAGAATGCTCGTTACTGCATGCTTGTGGCCACTGTATATCTCTGAGTTGGAGGTAAATTGCCAAGGGCCCCATTATACCCAAGATAATTATCAATTTTATATTTACGAAAACATGATCGCCCATAGAGACATCTGGACTGTAAACTGATCTAGACGCCTCTAGCCGTACATAAAGTCTTGTGCATCTCGACAGCAGCATGTTTTATATAGGGGGAGATAAGCGGTTATGTGTTGTGAAGTCTCCATAGACGCAAATCAGTCATGTTTCTAAAGGATACGACTGGACTGAGTGACTGGGTATTCCCTACCTAACCAAACTAAGCTACACGACCCTGTAATGGGAAACTCTTAAAACTCCTTCCCGCCTTTGGCAAAGGGTTCCAAAGCCGTATGCTTCTTTGCTCTTTCTTGGATTTCGTCACACTTAAACGTTCATGTGTGCTGAAAATTATTTAGGTCGTACAGAGACACTATACAGCATCACAGCACAAAATGATGTGTTTCTCAGCAATTTAGACCCTTTTGTGTAGCCCCGTCTGAGTTTCCCGTTTTAATTTCCATACATAATTGCAATGTCTCCAGCGACTTCATATAATTTCGTATTGCCCCTGAGATTTCAAGCACTCGAGAAAGCTAATATCTGTCCCCATTAAAAAAAGATATTAAATAAAAGTACGATAGTGACCATTGCCTGTGTATAAATATGTATAAATATAGGCACCCAAACATCATTTATTTATTTATTTATTTATTTATGTGATTGAGGTTTTACGTCGTACTCAAGACTATTTCACTAATACGACGGCGGCCAGCGTCATGGTGGGAGGAAACCGGTAAGAGCCTGGCGGAAACCGACAACAACCCGCAGGTTGCTGGTAGACCTTCCCACGTGCGGCCGGAGAGAAAGCCAGTATGAACAGGACTTGAACTTACAGCGGAGGCTTCTAGGTCATTGCGCTGCGCTAGCGCGCAAACAGACTGAGCCACGGAGGCCCCACATTATCACTTATATTCCAGGTATTGTTGACGAAACTTTTAATGTGATGAGATGGTGGTTAGGGACGTTTCTCATGCAGAACTGTTTAGCTTAATCCACAACAAACATTTCATCGCTGAGTGTAATTTCATTTTTTGTTTTATGCTTTGTGCACAGGAAAAGCATATTTATGAATTTTACACTATGTATTACGCCATTGTCAACAGGCAAAGATATATTCTGTAAATCGTGGTAAGAAAATACCGATCACTGTAATATTGTTCTTAAGGCCTGGTCTACAAAATCCAGCGCTTAACACTTAACTGCTAAATTCCATTAAGAAGAGAGCACAAACCAGAATTGGGTCGGGGCAGATGCTTGGGATTATTGGACATCATATAATGATTATGCCCTGTACAGAAATAAATAAAATAGAACAAAACACACTGATATAAACCCATATGTTCCATATATTGTAACACATAAACAGATACAGTGTGGTGGAAGGCCAGGAGCTTTATTTAAAGACTTGGTTTAATATATTTATGTCCACAACGCTTACCCTATCAGATCCATCGGGGCAAGCTTCAAGTTGCGTCAAACGATCCTTTTTTCTGTCCAGATGACATTATATACTCTGCTCCGATACCTGACTATGGTCGTCTATATCCCCATGCGGGATTTGCCCTCCGCTCAATGTAATGTTCGCGGGTGAAGTCCGCGCGAAGCCCGTGCAATTCCCGAGCGGATCGATCACAGCCACAACCCACCTATCAACGGCCACCTCAAGGGGCCTGCTTGACCAGTTCTAGCCAAACTCCTCGCACGTACAAACTCATCGCTCTCTCACACCATCAGTGTGATACCTCATTATTAATTCATACATTGCAGCACATATTTTTCTCAATGACACGTTGGCGAAGGATAAATTCCGTATAAAAACGAACAATTCTCTCTGAAATCTCTCACGAACTCTATTTAGCATTTATATGGGCAAAGAGAAATGATTCGGAAAGTACAGAAACAAAACTTTTCACAGAACAGCACGAGAGATATAACTCGATTAGGACCAATTGACAAGGAAAATCCATAGCATTGAAGCTGGATTGAAACCTAAACACTGCGATGCCTCGGCACGAAAAGGCGTAACTTGTCCCTGTAAATTCTGTCATTTCTCAACTGCAATACGACTTTTGCAACTTGATCTTCGTGGATACTGCGAATCACAGTGAAGTTCTCTTTATAAAATAGCAGACATGGGAGACATCAAGATGTTAGCACAGGCCAGCTTTACAATTTGGCATCAGCCGAGGGTTCCCGATGATATCTGGTTAAACAACTCAAATACAGATTAAGACATGTTACACTGCAAGGCATTGGTTTATCCAATGTCATATATCACGTATTAAACGGTCATGGGTTAAGAAATTAGGTCAATTGCTTACATCTAACTTTCGGGTGTACAACTACGGCTTTAGTCATGTGCTGTTTGTATCTGGCTATCGGCGATGGTTCCTGCCAGGCTTTGTGTCTCTGTTCTACTCACAAAAGGCATTGCTTGAAAAATACGCCGAGGTGGTCTGGTGATAAGAGCATTCGGCTTCAGCTCGGGATATCCAGGATCACGTTCCCGCCTGTCTCAGCGCTCAGTGAGGGGTTAGAGCAAAGAAACGGGATTGGTTGTCCATGTATCAGTATAATGTGACTGGGTGGAGTTCCAGGTGGGGTGTCTTTGGCAATATATTCCAGCGGCTACAGCACTCTGGCGACATGGACTTGCCAGGACTCAAGATGACGCACATTCAAAGGGACCTTCTGCGTCATACGCCAGTGATCTGTCAGAAATTGGTACGTGCCGATTTCCTCTCCAAAAACTGACCGCAAGTGGGACATTCTTCCATTCTGCCAAATGAAAAAAAATTCACCAAATGAAAAAAGATTCAAATAAATGAATGGAAAGATTAAGCTTTTCAGACCAAACGCACAGCATAGACAGACATCCCCTACTTCTGTCTGTTTACTCACGTAGTAAATGGCTCGATGCATCTACCACTAACTGTATTAAACCGTAAACTGTTGCAAACTTAACCTTGTCCTCCGTCGCGGTCACTGTTGCTCGCCAATGAAATGTCACTGGGTAGGGCTTCCTGTATTGTGCATGTATGTCGCTATCAAATCTGTCCTGCAAGCTGGATTTGTTGTGTATTCGATGCCATGTTAATCGTGACGTTACCCTGAAGTCAAGATACAAACGTGAGCTTTGCCGGTGTAGTGTCGTGCAAAACCACCATTTTTACATTTATCTTCTTAAGAATTGTAAATATATAGATATGTATTGCACACCATGTTTTATGATAAAGGCTAACAGCCTTCAAAAAATCAATGATAGGATAGCCAGATATGAGGTCAAGCAAGTCAAATACAGAGTTGAATGTATAGAATCCTTGCAGAATATGGGCAAAGTCGACACAATCAACCAGGATATGTTTGATGCCATACTGGGCATCACACCCTCGAGAGCACTACACCCACCCAGGACAAAATTCTGTTATGCGAGAATGCCCAATACGGCACCTTGATAAAACGACTTGGTCTCTACGAGACATACCATCAGTATAAGAATTCCATCTAATGACAGGGTGAATAGCATGCAATGTATTGTGGACCTGCAGATCTCATTCATCCTGGTAAAGGTGACGAATGTATGTAAGAATATTAGACTTAAAATTCTGTATACGGGATTTTAACCCGAGACACAGGTTTATGTAGGGCAGTTTTCGCCTCCCTGTCTATTACTGTGTTTCCAGGGATACCAATATAACTTGGTATGCAACAGAATATAATACATTTGACTCTTTTAATTTGCTTTCTATGTATGGCTAATATTTCAAGGATCAACGGATTTTTAAATTTATTATTCCCAACTGCCAAAAGACAAGCAAACGGGCCACTGTATATTACAACTTTCTAGGCATACCCAGCAGAAACATATAATAGGGCCAGGAGTATAATTCTGGCCTCGGCAGAGATGAATACCAGTGACATTGCCCACGACTCCTGATAATAGTCTTTCTGACATCATTACCTCCCCGGATGAAATAATACAGATTCTAAGAACTACTGACATATCTAAATCGTTAGTTCGAGAATTCTTTTTGAGAATAAATCTATCCTGGTGCAAATACATTCTCTGCTATTTAACCTTTCTCTTAGTAAAGGAATATTACCTAAACAATGGAAAATAGCAAATTAGCCAAACATTCACTAAGGAGGGTCAATTCACGAAGTAGTAAACTACAGATCGATTTCTTTGTTAGGCTGTGTCAGTACGGTTTTTGAGAGGGGTATCTCTCAATGTATTTTGTTATCTCCCATATGACATTTCTCAATTCCAACGTGATTTTCTTCCATCCTTTTCAATTATTACTCATCTTTTAGACATATATTTTGATATCGTGCAATCATTATACCAGAGCAAAGAGGAACACTTCGTTTGCTTTGATATTTCTAAAGCGTTTGACAGAGTCTAGCATAGAGGTTTACTGTCGATGTTACAGTCTTTTGGAATAGCTGGTAATCTGTTTGAATGGTTTGAAGATTACCTGTCCAACAGAAAGCAACGTATCATCAATGGACAACAATCTGAGTTGCTCGAGCTGGGTGCTGGTGTGGCTCAGGGCTCAATCCCCGGCCCCTTGTTAAGTTTATTGTATAACAACGATCTACCTGGTGGTTTTATAAATAACACACGTCTGTTTGCAGACGACACGTGGCTTTACATGATATCGGATCAGCTATTTAACACTAACACCCAGTTGAATCTTCGGTATGATTAACGATTAATCGATGAATGATCGAAGAGGTGGCTTGTCGATTGCAATCCTGATAAGACAAAATTTATTTATTCATTTATTTCATTGGTGTATTACGCCGTACTCAAGAATATTTCACTTATACGCCGGGGGCCAGCTTTAGGGTGGGAGGAAACCGGGCAGAGCCCGGTGATACCCACTACCATCTGCAGGTTGCTGGCAGATCTTCCCACGTACGGCCGGAGAGGAAGCCAGCATGAGCTGGACTTGAACTCACACCGACCGCATAAGTAGAAGGCTTTCTGGGTCACTACGGTGCGCTAGCGCGCTAAACGACTGAGCGACGGAGGCCCCGATAAGACAAAACTTTACTTGCGTCCAGACTCAGAGATTCTTGTAATTTTTCTGCTGATTTTTGATCTACCGCAGTTAATATCTTGCGTACACAGACGCACCTGTATCTGAGAAGAGCTTCTTCTGACCTTCCATGTCTGGAGTCTGGGCTAGTAAAATTAAAACTGCGACGTAAACCACACACACTGAAATCATTCCACAAGATTTTTTGCGACACACCTACTCACAGATTACACCATCGTTTATCTCAAGTGACAGCTGACAGAAACCTTTACCGTCAACGTTTTTTTCCTTTACATTCACACCTTTTCTATGTCGAACTGAATTCTTTCGAAAAACTTTCTTTCCTTCGACTGTTTGTGAGTGAAATTCCTTGCCGTTTAGTGTAAGAACTATAAGTAATACAGAGCTCTTCCACACGAAGATTGTCACCTTCTTTCACATGTGCAAACCATTTTCATGGTTCTACCGTGGTTCGAGACCTGAAAATGTTGAACTCTGTCGCATGAGGAACTGCTGTAGCTGATTAAATGGCGATTTTTTAACAACCGTCTAGCCGACAACCCAAAGCGCTTGTGTGGCGCAAGCAACGAAACTGCTGAGCACTATTTACTGTTCTGCAATTTACCCATGGATCATTGACGCCGTGTAGAAGGAACACATCCGTCTGGACGCACGACAGATATAACAGCCACACACTTATTGTTCGGGAATAGAAATCCAGATGTTGCAATAAATATTGATATTTCCAAATTATGTCGCTCGGATATTAAATAGTCCAAACGCTTTATCTGCAAGTTGTTACTTGTGCCACAAGCTCGCATATATATTAATATATCATGTTGACATAATTTGTTTAAATGGTTATTAGGATATCTATGCATTATATCTGAATTGCTTGGTACCATGTAACATGTCTGTGGTCAGGGAAGTTTCAAGCGACCACCTAAAATATTATTCATTAGCCGCATCCAAAGCTGTACTTTTATGCACTTCTATTGTTTCCTTTTTTATCAATCTTATGCACTGCACCAAACATTGTATTGCATATATCAGTGACAGTTAGCACAATGAGCTGCGCTCACGGCTAAAATTGAGAAGGAAAGCTTGAAAAAAAAAAGTCCGTTTGTATTTCGGAATAACTTGGATGGGTCTCCCCTTGTATTGGTTTTATCTATCCAGCTAATTTATTTTGCAGCCATTCTCTATTCTGGATCGGACTCCCCGTGTCATGTACATAGGTTATATGGATCAAGGCTACAGGGAATCGCTGGTGTTAATTTATATAGCATCCCATTCACATAGAGACACATTGCAAGGCGAGCCGAAAATGACTTCTCCATTCTTCTTGATGATCTTGTTTAGAGGCACAGGGACTGAGATAGGGCAACTTTATCTTTTCCAAATGACACTTTGAACTACACAGAGACTGAGATAAGGCAACTTTATCTTTCAAATGACACTTTGAACTAAACAGAGGTTTAGTGTTTGTGTGTTGACGGGGACTGTCAGTCAAGAGGGCGTAAAGTGAAATAAAGACACATTTCCGTTCTTTAATGAAGAGTATATGTATCAGTCAGTATCATTTACGGAGTAATCTTACCATTGTTTCTGAATCAATCTCGTACTTATACCTACACCAAGGCAAGGTGTAATTAGCTTGCAGCACGACTATAGAACACATGCATTAATACTTTAAGACTGTGCTTGTAAAAAATAACCATTTTTATGATTCCTAGGCGATAAAGTCACTTTTCTTTTCCATTGCAATTACCTTTATGTGATGTTTTTATACTACGCTTTTCGCGCTAGTCAAGCTGGGTGCTTTTGTCGCGATTATAGGGTTTTCCCTGCATATTTCTCGATCATACCGCCACACCATCTCCACTGGTACGGATTTTAGGCAGACTGAACACGATCCTTGGTAAATCATTCTCTCTGCAGGAGAAAGCAAAACTCCCCGCGAGAGTATGGCTTGGTTGGCAGACCTGTTAAGCCAGTATTTGGTTTTGCCTGATTGCATTGTGCTTTGATCTTATCTCCAGACTCGCGGCTTGAGAGACACGTCGCATATTTCCCCAGGAGAGGCGGGGTGTTCCCCCGTGAGTGATGTGCGCGATTCAAATCGCGATTCAAATCCTCTTCGGGTTTAATCGGGCATTGATCGTGCAATTTGTACGTTTCTCCACTTTGACTGTTCTTGCGGCCTTAAGCGATTGTCTCGCCGTCTTGAGATCGCATAAGAGCGCTGGTTTTTTCCAGTGTAGCCTCCAACACTACATGTAATGAAGCTTACACGAGACAAAATCTCCTCCGTTGCTCTGTAGTTAGGGTTTCCTGTATCCGACCCCCTCCCAAAAAGAGAAACATTCTTCAGTTTGATGTTAATGTATAATCAAACAATTAAATAGTATATCGTCTAGAAAGCATAGAATTAAGCCACAGTCTGCATGGTTGATAATTAAATCCAAGAAATATATGACCTACTGGCAATAATCAAATTTTCGGATATTAGTCGAGAATCGTCAGATTAAAGCTGACTTCAGTCAAAAATCTAATTGGTTTTGTCAAAGAAGATAAAGTTTTAAACCAAAGAAATTTATTTATTGATTGATTAGATTGGTGTTTTACGCCGAATATTTCACTTATACGCCAGCATTATGGGGTGGGGGGAATTCACGACCATCCACAGGTTGCTGGTGGACTTGAACTCACAGCCACCCCATTGTTAACCTCCTCGGCCACGGAGACCTCCTAAACCAGAGGAAAAAAAGGACTGTGGTACATTTAAAATCGTCTGTGACAGAGGTGGATAACTTACAGGTACTTCTTTTTGGCCTTCAAAGGCATGCACTCACTTTCTGCGGAAAAAAATCTTTCTTGAGTTTAGAAACCCAGATTTAGACTGAATGTGTGTTTAGAGAAGGGGTAGAGAAGAAGAAGAGACGTATTGTGCAAAATCGCCGACGGGCTTCTCTTTATATGGTACCAAATACTTCCCAATTAAACTCATAATACTACTTCTGCGTGAACATCATTTCTTATGTATTTTCATAGTTGTAGAGGCGAATCACTATCATTACTGCAGAATCACACATACCATTTGTTTAGTTAAAGAACAAAGAAAGTACAGTAGCAAAAAACAACTGCCTGTTTCCGAACACACCACATCAAGATTTGGCTTAAACTCTTGTCACGTCCTTGGTGCCTATTTATGTGAACGTATTTCCTGTTTTCACGCCATTGACGGGAATATGCCAGGTTTAGGCCTTCCTTGAGGTTAGGTACGTGACTTGGTTAACGTTGTGACATCCGGTACAAATAAGGTCGGAAATAGATAAATAAGGTGACGAATCTTACTTGTGCGTGAGATGAAAATATTAGTTTGCTGAACCCCTCATTTCTGTTTGAGGGAACAAGCATTGGCCAATTGGTTAAAGTATAAATTGGTTACAGCATATAGTGCCAAATCAGAGTAGCCACTGCAATGCAGCATGCTCACATGTAACAGGTGAAACCGGGTTTCTTGTCAATTTTCTTCAGCTAGGGTTTTATTTAGTTGATTGGTATTTTACGCCCGAGTAAAGAATATTTTACTTATACTACGGCGACCAGCATTATGGTGAGAGGAAACCGGGCAGAGCCCCGGGGAAACCCACAACCATCCGCATGTTGCTAGCAACGGTTTTATTTAACTGTTCATGTTTGGTACATGCTAAAATAGTAGAAAGTTTCACTTGTCGTTACCATGACTGAATTAAGTAATGAAATGCGGTGATACAGCTTGAAAGTTGTTACAATTCAATGATCTAGAATTACCAACGAGTATCGGATTTGACGCTTAGACCTAAATGTTATGTTGTAATCACATGAAAGAAAGTAAATGAAGTGGACCTCTCGGGCTCAGTCCACCAGCAGAACCTCCGTTTATGCCGCAATACAGTATAGGACTATAGTACAAAGAGTAAACCATGTCCTCGGTGATGTGTTTTTAGTTGCGATGTTATATGAGGTACAGTATCAAGCAGGGCCTAAATAGGGTAGGGAATTTTTGCATTTCATTATCCTGTTATGACGGAAGACTGTTTAAATGCTTTTCGCCACTCTTCCTACTGATCTGCAATACCATCAGAATGGTCATGCATTCTGCGTAGAAGAACTGGGGGGGGGGGGGACGGGGGCATTCACCGGTACAAGGCACTTACCGACATCGTGTCGATTTTTACCATAATTGATAATTTACCAGCAAAAGTAATCTAATACCGCATAAATTGCATAATATTGTGGATCAGTAGATCACATGGGTTTTATTCCTATGAAATCAACACATTATACCCTACTCCTCAGTCGAATTGTGGAGAACAATATATTTTTTATATTGTATGTCACACTCACTTCTCAGTGTCCTAGCTGCCGAGACATCTTGCCATTATAGTGAAATTGTTAGGGTCCTTGAAGATAGAACTCCACACGAGGTGTCGTTCGGGATTCGAATGGCATCTATTTTGTACTAATGGAGACACGTTTCAGCTGGTTAAAAAGATTTCCGAACGGAGGAAATATTTAAATTTCCGAAAATCTCGGCGGACATTGCCATGTCGGCGTGGTGCAGATGTTGTCTTAAAGGTTAAAGATCTCTTGCCTAAGCAGGCTCTAGTTGCAAGGGAGGAAGTTCTCTTTGTCTGGCCCCAGACTTCCTCTCACCGGACAAACAGCGAGATTTACTCTGGCCAGCAATCGTAAATCAGCTTACATCCAATTTGTAAGTATTCTGCGAATTGTGCTTGACCGATTTCCGCTAAATGCAATTCGTCGAAATCCTCTTCCTGCTTTTTCGAGATTACTGCTTGACCTTATTGTCACCTTGACCTGGTGTATACGTGAACAGGAAGCATGAATCATTTTTTTCAGCAGAAAGTGTTGCAGGCTTTACTGTGCCATTCACCGTGTCTGGACGCACAAGTATTATTCACTGTCCATTACCGAAATGTCAAGAACAAATCGAATTCTATTTTCTCTCGTTATTATTATTCTGTTTGCACTCCTCTCCCCTCCACAGAAAATAAATGATATCTACTTTCACCAGGTGAATAATTTCACTCAATTCCAATACTTCCACAACGGCTATCAAGCTAATCACGTGTGATTTTAGAACATATGGCCTATTCGTTCGCAAATATGTCATTGTAGAAGGCATCTTGTAGCCTTAGTAACCACGTGCAGGTGCGCCGTCTTCTGCCTTACCGTTACTTGTTTATTTATTTGACTGGTGTTTTACGCCGTACTCAAGAATATTTCACTCATACGACGGCGGCCAGCATTGTTGTGGGAGGAAACTGGGCAGAGCCGGGCGGAAACCCATGACCATTCGCAGGTGGTTGGCAGACATTCCCATGTTCGACCGGAGGGGAAGCCAGCATGAGCTGGGCTTGAACTTACAGAGACCACACTGGTAGGAGGCTTCTGGGTCATTGCTCTGCGCTAACGCGCTAACCAATCCGTAACATCTCATGTCTGGATTTGTGAGTATTATGTTACACATGTTGCTTAAATGTAACATGCACTTACCCAGTTGTTGTTTAATGGCGCAGTTTTTGTCGCATGTATCATGTCGGTCAAGTTTATGTATGAGTTATGGAAACCGAAACGGGCCCCTGGCGAAACCACCCCACCTGACCATGAAGTTGACAAGCCTTCTGGCACAAAGCAGACAGATCCTTTTGCTTTCAGGTTCGATGCTTTCTGTCGCGATACGATTTGTGTAGAAACCGTTTTTCTCACATCAACATTCCAACAACTACATTACGTATCTTATGTTGTGAACCCCGTCATTGAAATATTGTATTATAGTTTTTTTGTTCTTTTGGTAGTCTAATCAAGTCAGGGTTTTACCTAGATTTTGACCACTGTATACGTTAAAGCCTGCACTCTAGTTCAGTCGAGCGCTTTAGAGGCTTCGTGCTGTTGTATATAGAGCGTGCATTCTGGAAAGATCTACCCGTGTTGTAAACATGTTTAGGATCAAACCATCCAGAATTTTCTTTACGTTAGCCTATAAGTTGTAAAGGTGCAGTCATATTTGATCCAGTTCACTGTAGGGAATTTTTGCTGGGATTGTTATTGGAGACTGGGCTTTCACGCCATCCGACGTTCGTCATTCTGTACTCCATTTCTTTTGTGGGTAGCACTTTGTGAGATTTTGTTTCTCCAATTGCTGAGCGATTGCGTACTATTCACCCCTATTTTACACTGGAGTGATTTGTGAAATCCGAGGAAATAGGCATCGTTTGCTCGGCACCACGGGCGCTATCTTCTACCCGTCCGCCCTGGAAGTGTACCTAGACGGGCTGCTGGATACAAGTCATCGTCGGCGTGCCCTACCCACTGCCGTTCCTCACTCAGAGGCCAGTGTCATCCTTCGATTCAAGAGTTCACAAATGAACTGTGGATTTCAATCTACGTGGACTCACACGCCTTTGGAAGCTTCACATTCCATCAGGATTTGGACGGTAGTTCTTTAGAAGCTATATATTTTGCAATTACATGTATTGGTCTTGTATAATATCGTTAGCGGTATTGTTTGTGTATTTTGTTCAATTATATGTATTGAACATATTCAAGCGTTGTCGTGTTTCTTCTTTCGATCTTGTGAAAAGCACATTGCTGTCTGAGAGTTAAACAACCCTTTGTTTATCATTTCCCCTCTCAGATCAGTTGCGTCCTTGCATCTTGTATCTACAGCCCTTACCTACCTTAATTACACGAGAGTAAAGAGGAACGAAGACCAGACACGTAAGTTCACTTGCCTGAGGTTAAACGTCGCCCTCAGGACCCAAAGGTCTACTTATTGCAGCCTGTCTCAAACACATACATTACTCTGTATTACGGTAAAGTGTTATCATAAACTGTAAACATGACCCCGGTCCGATTATGTTCCAGCATTCGACTCGGACGGAAAACAGGGAGGGTGGTATTTGAGCGGATTATCCACTCTCCCTGTGCCCTTTTGCCCTTGAGCTGTCACAATCACGTATACACTAATTACCCCGGCTCAGTTAAATGATTACGGTTGTAAGATTATATTGCGTCTCGCACTTAACAACACCGCGCTGACATAACACCCTATATCTAAAAGGAACACACAGCAGGCAGGCCGATTCTCACTTTGTCAGGATGACTGTCATCGACAGGACTGCTAAATACTGGATCCTCGCGGTATTTTGCACATTTGCTGTTGTGGTTGCAATCACCAGCAAAGAACTGCCACAATGCGAAAACATAAGGGAACCAATGTGTACTGAGAATGTGCCTTATAACAAGACCGCCTATCCGAATATGCTTGGTCATCTGTCTCAGATAAACAGCGGAATGGATCGTGAAGGTGTGTACAGGATGTTGCAGTTCGAGTGCAGTGCACAACTTCGGCTGTTTGCGTGTCTGGTCTATGTTCCTCCTTGCTCAGGAATAAGACCGTGTAGAAGCCTTTGTAAGAAAGTGCGAGACCAATGCACGCCCGTGAGAGAGCTACTGGGTTTGGACTGGTTCGACGATTTGTACTGTAACGATAGATTCCCGGACAACCATTGTATGACAGAAGACGGTGTAATTAAGGAAGGTAAGAGTAGTAATTACAAGGATGTGAAATTGTACTTCGAGCTATTCAACCTGGCACTCAAGCTGACATTCATGTACTTGTTATGGCACGCAACCTGCACTTTGGCTGATAAGCAAATAGTTACGAAGGGAAACTTCTTAATTAAAGATAAAGATAATCAGTAATATTTTCTGAGACTTACAAAAGCCGAAAACAAAGCGAAATGCATCCATGATTAAAGCTGTAGTTTGTGAAAAGAGTCACTATTTTATAAACGCACCGCAAAACCCTAGGCAAATAATCTAAGTCACATCAAAAAGCCATCAAAAACTTCCTCACTAGGAAATCACCAAAACTAAGTCACATCACACATTCTTGCGGAGGTAAAGCCATCAAAAACTTCCTCACTAGGAAATCACCAAAACTAAGTCACATCACACATTCTTGTGGAGGTAAAGCCATCAAAAACTTCCTCACTAGGAAATCACCCAAACTAAGTCACATCCCACATTCTTGTGGAGGTAAAACCATCAAAAACTTCCTCATTAGGAAATCACCAAAACCAAGTCACATCTCACATTCTTGCGGAGGTAAAGCCATCAAAAACTTCCTCACTAGGAAATCACCAAAACTAAGTCACATCACACATTCTTGTGGAGGTAAAGCCATCAAAAACTTCCTCACTAGGAAATCACCAAAACTAAGTCACATCACACATTCTTGTGGAGGTAAAGCCATCAAAAACTTCCTCACTAGGAAATCACCAAAACTAAGTCACATCACACATTCTTGTGGAGGTAAAGCCATCAAAAACTTCCTCACTAGGAAATCACCAAAACTAAGTCACATCTCACATTCTTGTGGAGGTAAAACCATCAAAAACTTCCTCACCAGGAAATCACCAAAACTAAGTCACATCACACATTCTTGTGGAGGTAAAACCATCAAAAACTTCCTCACTAGGAAATCACCAAAACTAAGTCACATCACACATTCTTGTGGAGGTAAAGCCATCAAAAACTTCCTCACTAGGAAATCACCAAAACTAAGTCACATCACACATTCTTGCGGAGGTAAAGCCATCAAAAACTTCCTCACTAGGAAATCACCAAAACTAAGCCACATCTCACATTCTTGCGGAGGTAAAACCATCAAAAACTTCCTCACTAGGAAATCACCAAAACTAAGTCACATCACACATTCCTGCGGAGGTAAAGCCATCAAAATCTTCCTCACTAGGAAATCACCAAAACTAAGTCACATCACACATTCTTGTGGAGGTAAAGCCATCAAAAACGTCCTCACTAGGAAATCACCAAAACTAAGTCACATCACACATTCTTGCGGAGGTAAAACCATCAAAAACTTCCTCACTAGGAAATCACCAAAACTAAGTCACATCACACATTCTTGTGGAGGTAAAGCCATCAAAAACTTCCTCACTAGGAAATCACCAAAACTAAGTCACATCACACATTCTTGCGGAGGTAAAGCCATGAAAACTTCCTCACTAGGAAATCACCAAAACTAAGTCACATCACACATTCTTGTGGAGGTAAAGCCATCAAAAACTTCCTCACTAGGAAATCACCAAAACTAAGTCACATCTCACATTCTTGTGGAGGTAAAGCCATCAAAAACTTCCTCACTAGGAAATCACCAAAACTAAGTCACATCACACATTCTTGTGCAGGTAAAGCCATCAAAAACTTCCTCACTAGGAAATCACCAAAACTAAGTCACATCTCACATGACCCCTTACATTCTTGATGGCTGATATATTGTGCACACCAATATTCCATACGATATTATATCAGTAGCAGAAAGGTGTGTAATCTTGCGATTATTGACATGGAACGCCCATTTCGGTCCTCTCTGGCCGTAAAGATCCACCAGCAACCTGTGGATGGTCGTGGGTTTCCCTCGTGCTCCGCCCGGTTTCCTTCCACCATAATCCTGGCCGCCGTCCCATATGAAATATCATTGGGTAAAAAATGCGTAAAACACTAATCAAATCAATCAATAAATAAACCCGTTATGGTTGAACACTGGTATACGAATGCCGGTTTCGACGCCTAAATCCAACATTTAGCAACAAGGTAAGGAAAGTGTGTCGACAAGGGGGGTGTGAGTTGTGACATCTTAGGCATTTACAAGTAGCAACAAGGTAAGGAAAGTGTGTCGACAAGGGGGGTGTGAGTTGTGACATCTTAAGCATTTACAAGTAGCAACAAGGTAAGGAAAGTGTGTCGACAAGGGGGGTGTGAGTTGTGACATCTTATGCATTTACAAGTAGCAACAAGGTAAGGAAAGTGTGTCGACAAGGGGGGTGTGAGTTGTGACATCTTATGCATTTACAAGTAGCAACAAGGTAAGGAAAGTGTGTCGACAAGGGGGGTGTGAGTTGTGACATCTTATGCATTTACAAGTAGCAACAAGGTAAGGAAAGTGTGTCGACAAGGGGGGTATGAGTTGTGACATCTTAAGCATTTACAAGTAGCAACAAGGTAAGGAAAGTGTGTTGACAAGGGGGGTATGAGTTGTGACATCTTAAGCATTTACATGAACACTTAGAGTGAAACCCTAGCTGAGGTAAGCTGGTAAGAGAGCGGATTTCACCGGTAAAATCTGACTATTTGCCAACTACCACACTTTCGTCGATGACCAGGTTTTACTCTCTGTGTTGTATTTTTTTTTATTGTATTCCTGCATATACCGAGACTTATGCTGGTGAACTATCCATTTGCATTGTTTTCATGTTACTGTGTATACTTGTGATAAATATCATGTCAACACAGCACTTTGAGAAATTCTAGACCACTAACGCATAGTACATTGCATTACAGTAAAACACTGACTCAGGTCAATTCACCAGCGACCGGATTTCACCGGAGAGGTGTGATCATTTTCCAACTACCACAGTCATCGCTGCTCTGGTTTTACTCTCTGTGCTATAGTTCTTTGTACATATAGTTTTATATGCTTCTAAAAAGAATGCCCTTGCTGTGCTGCGGATTTGCCCTTTTATTACCATTGTCATGAAGCTCTAAAATGTATTTTTGGCGGAAATCGTAACAGAGCCTACCATACGGAGGAGTTTACCGAGACACAAAACAAATTTTACAAAAACAAATATGAAAGATTCTTGGCTATACTTATATGATCATTTTCGCAATTAAGGTCAATTATTCTAACGAATATGTCAGCTGTTACTTCTTAAACATTTACTCCCTTAACACAAAATAAATCCCTGAGGTAAACTGACAAGAGGCGACATTTCACTGGTGACGTGTGACAATTTGCCAAATATCACACTGTCATCGCTGTTTTGGTTTTACTGTCTGTGCTGTAGTCTTGTATAATGCCCAAAATTAACAATACTCCTGTGAACAAAACATAATTTAAAAGGTAAAAATTCAATGCTTTTAATTTGAGGTTGAGGTTTTTACAATATGGGTAGGTTATTGCAATCGTACGGAGCTGAAGAAAGGACAGGATTACATAATTCTTTTTTTTTTTTTTTGAGAGGAGCCGTCCTGTTTCTGATTGGCTACCAACTCGCGGGAAATTAAATTGTTTCGAGTCAGCGGATTTAGGTTCTTTACAATCTTTTTTCGGAAGGACCAAGAAAAGGAGATAATTTACTTATTAAAACTTTTTTTTTTCATGCTGGAGGAGGGGAGTGGGGTAGGGTGGGCCGTGGGGGGTGGGGGTGTATTATTACCCGCGTGATAATAGTGACCCAGTTAGAAATGCCGTTATTTGGAATGGAGCACGTCCATTGGTTCCATAAATGGAGGTTATAAATTAACCCAGAGTTAGCAGAATTTTCCGCGTGTTAGTCAGAAAATCAAAGATGTTTTTTTTTTCTTCAGTTTCGTTTTTCGCCACGAGTCGTCCCTGGATACTTTCTTAATTATACACTTCTACCTCACGCTTTATTCAATTCGAGTATACATGGCTTCATCACTTCTAAATAACACTGACCTTGTCAGTTCTGTTGCTTCACACATGAATAAGTTCATCTGTATTACTAGAATACACGTTATAAAAACGTAATCAACGGTGATACATTATAAATTCAGACTCATGAAAGCTCTCCTGGGCCCTGAAGCGAAAGCGGTGCTGTCACTCCTTGATTAACATAGGGAGAATTCTGCTGACTTGGGGTAAATTAACTTCCCTCAATTTCGTCAATCAATGGGCATGCTGCACTCGAAATAAACACATTTCTGATTCGATCACTATTAACATGTGAGAAATAATACCCAAATGAAAAAAAGTTTTAAAAATATATTCTCTTAACCCCCGTCAATTTAATAGCCAATGAGAATATATTATTTCAGATACCAGCATTTTCTTGGTCAAATCGGGGCAAATTAATTTTTTCCTACAATAATAGTGAGTGGGTGAGTGCTTGGGGTTTAACGTTGTACTTTACAGTATCTCAGTCATATGACGACGATCTACAATAATACACTGAAGCGCCTGCGCGATTGGTCTTGGCCAAATCATTTTGACGCATGTGTGTGGGCTGAATCCCGGCCCAGGATGTAGAGATTCTTTACGTTTCTACTTTCACGGCACGTTTGTCGATAATTGGTCGATGACACCCGTTTGACGGTTTAGGAATTGTAGCCTTCAACAGGTTCATTTAAGGCAACTGTTTTCACCAGTCAAATAAATGAACAAAACTTTCAAATATAACGCCTCATCCCAGCATACTGGCTCTTGGGCAGACCAGAGCAAGAATTTTCACATTGCGTTGTGCATCAATCGACGCCGTGTGCAAATTGCAATTTTTAAGTAGCACTTTAATTTGGAAAGGATATTAAATTAAACCCGATTTCCAATCCACAAGAGGAATCACGGGAATCACCAATGGACTATTTGTCGAAGGCCTCACGCTAATAGCAGACGGAAAATTAAGTTGGTTCATTTTCTATTTCGCCACGATAAGCTATGATGATTCATTAATTTTCTGTTTGACAAAGCTTTTTTCCTGTATACTGTCAACGATGCTATAACTCTTCTACAAAATATTTTACGACTTTTTTTATTTTCTCTAGCTACATCATGGTGTGAACCGATCGATGTGCCGATGTGCACTGGGCTATACTACAACACCACAGAGTTCCCTAACGCCTTATTCCACCGCTCTCAAAAGGAAGCCAGAGAAGCCTTGGAAATGTACGAGCCCCTCTACTCCATGTGTAATCCTTCCCACACAGATATCCTGCGATTGTTCATTTGTTCTGTTTACGTTCAGAGCTGCCCTCTTTCCATACCATGCCGAAGTCTGTGCATCATAGCTCAAAATAGCTGTTCCCACGTTCGGTTTGACTTTCCCGCAAACCTGGCCTGTAACAACTTTCCAGATATCGATTGCATAGATGAAAGAGGGAAGAGAGTCATAGGTGAGAGCTGAAATATGTTTAACATTAATTTGACTTACCTGTTGTCGTGAAAACGTATTATTTAGTGTGGTAAGCTTTTCAATTGAATCTTCTTGGCTGGTTCGTTTCTCAACTCAGGGGCTTCTAAATATCCGTATTCTGTATTTAGTATTCCCCCAAATTAATCACCTTCATCTTTATATATTGAAATGAACAGAGTTCTCAATTGCGAGAACCTTATATTTCCTAATGTCTTTCTCCAACTGGTGTTTCCTGTGGTGGTAAAGCATATTGGGCATTTGAGCAAACTAGAGGCTTTATCAGCGCGCAAAACTACACGTCATAGCCCGCATACCGCGACGCAAATTGTCTTCGGTTTCTATTTTCCTACCTTCCCAACACACAACGTAACGAGGTAAGTAGAGTATCCTTACATAGCTGTGTTTTATATGTGTGGTTTAAACTATTTCCTTTCTCATGTAATTTTCGAGCTCAGAATGCATTACATGCAGTACATTTGTGGTTGACAAGTCTTTATATATTTTTCTTGCGCTGTAAAATCTGTTTTAAGACGCTGGCGAAGGGGAATATTTAAATCACTCAATAACGCAATCCGATTGATATCGACAGTTGTGCAGACATCCCTGGCCAAGGGGTTTTCATGCTAGCGCAACATAATGACTAAAGAGTCTCTTACCATTGGCGTTCAATTGTTCATTAATCTCAGTGTTCAGCCCAGCCTTCGAATGGTCTCGGGCTCCTTCGGGTTCTGACGGGTTTCCTCTCACCATATGGAAGGCCAGCATCGTAAAAGTAAAATATTCTTTAGTGTTACGTAAAATACCAACAAATAAATAAATACATAAAAGAGGTACATACATAGAGATAAGAATGACACAGTCGGTTTATGCAGTTCTCTTTGTGTGTACTTTGGTGCATGTTCTATTTCACTGGTGCGTTCAAACATAGGAACAACCGATCTCATGTACTCAGCGGTATTTGTGTGAATGGGGCGGTGCGTTACTTTTATCTCCCTTCAGGTTATATATTGATTATAAAAAGACATTCTTTGCACTGATGAAAAATAGCGTTTATATTTAAGAAGTTTTATTGAAGTACTGAGAATTTTCGGACACATTTATTATAAAATGAAAAACAGTGATTAACCTTAAAAGAAAAGGCAACACAAGACCAAACATGTATACATGAATTAACAAACAAACAAAAACCATTCAAAGTTCAAAAAACGTCACTTTTTATTCTCGCGATATAGGATAACCGAGATATCAGTTCAAAGTAAGCAAAAACGCCCACGTATGGAAAGTCGACAGGGCCGCAATGCTATCAATATTAACCAAGGGCTAAGAGAAGGAATTTGTTTTGGCTGTGTCGTCGAACGTTCCTAATTCACCATTTTGCCATGTAGAAGTGGTGTTAAATCAGTTGTATTCCCTTTGATAATGAGACAACTGTGATATACTTTAAAGTCATTTTCAACAAGAAAGTGGTAGTGGAATACGTCTAGGGCTGCTGTCGAAGGTCTCAACCTGGAAGCTACAATGCGTGACCTTCAGTTGTAATAAAAACGGGGAGCGTACGTCGCAGGAAAAGTAGTGTCTCGAACAGCGTAGGGTACGGATAAACGACATCGTGTTTCCGGTTTCTGTAAAATGGCGCATCCCTTGGCATCGTAAGAATTCAAGATTAGAGAGTGATTGATAAATGTTACCACGCATGTCAAAAAAAATACCTATGCCCTTTGTGGTCTGTATGGACCGGTGTTGTGAAATAGCTCTGACTATATTTTTTAATGTTGTTTTTCTTTTAAGAGTCTTTATTTTGATATTTAGGATTGCCTGTGACAGGCATTACGAAATGAACTATAACGTTTATCCAGAAAACTTTTCAATATTAAGGATGTCTCAGACATGCAAACTGAAAGGAAAAGTTTAAATTCAAATCTGACTTCATAAATTATACATGTTTAAGTTTGGGACAGCTGCCTGATTGGTCCACCACAATCGTGCTATTAGCAATTGTGTGACAAGAAGTTATTTCACGTTTTGCAAAACCAGTTGCAAACCATAAAATATCAACAGGGTTGTTTGTAACATATAGCATCGGGAGTGTATTACTTTCCCACATTAAATGTATCAGATCATTGTGTACGGATGTTCTTTACATGGCAAATCAAACTCATGTGTGCAAAACAGTATAAACTTGCTTTTGAAAGTAATGATACATACATATATTATCCATCATCATGTGTGCGCAGTTTCTGTTGTTTTCCTTTTTTTGTTGTTTGCAGAAATGTATTTTTTAAATATTTTCAAGGGAAACTGAATTAAAGTCGTTTAAAACTTCCTTCTAAATTTATTTTGCCATAGCCTATGTATGTGTAGCTGGTTAAGGGATATTCACCACGTCCATCACTTTTCGTCTGTAACATCGCAAGGTGATTGAGAGCTATGATAATATTGTGAGTGTATAAAAATACATGTGTTTCATTTCATGTATCGCCACAATATGGCTGAAATATTGTCGAAGTGGCGTTAAGCCATAATTATTCATTCATTCATTTGATGTATTTGAGTTCCCAGGGTGCGGAAGTTGTTTATTTAACAGATTGGCTCAAAGACTACTTGGAAATGTTATCTGTCTGTCACTACACGATTCCCCGAGCATGCAGGAGAGGATTGTCAAAGAAAACCTGTACGAGTGCAATACTTAGGGTATTCATAAAGTTATTATATGTACGTACTGGAGCAGGACAGAGTCACCTCATATACTCTATATGGAAATTATTAGAGATTAACTATTAAATTGGGGCTTAAAGACGTACTTAATAATAATACGTGCATAGGAGGATGGACAAATTGTCGTATCACTGTCCTCGGAATGAACTACTGCATGGCCTTTGGAAAATACCGGACGAACGTTCTCAAATATGAACCACGGATGTTGTCCCGTGGCGCATGACTTGTTAGCCGAAGAGAAGTTTTCTCTGACGAACTTAATATAACACGGCGTTAAGGGTCAAAAGAAGGCTATTCACCGATTTTTCCCAAGTGGAAAGTCAGTCAAAGCGGCAGAATCTCGAAAAATTACCTGCACGATACTTCGAAGTAATCAAGAATACGTAGTTCCGCTACAGTTTTGCCTTATTTGCGTAAAATAAAATGGCGTAAACTTTCGCAGAAATCTTTAGAGGCAAATACTAGAAAATAAATCATTACACTTGGAGATGAAACCTTCGTTTTTGCCGTAGGATACACGCATAATCCCATCATACAAACAAACCTCGAAACACCATCCTATGATCAATACAGCTCTCAGATTAGGAAAAAATGAGCAACGCAATTTAGGTCATTTTATTCTGGAGTGTGGCGTAAAGCACCAATCAAAAACACAAACACGCAAGTTTGTTTGTTTTTTTTGTTTTTTTTGGTGGAAGTGAGTGGGGTGGTGCCAACCTCGGAGAAAATTATTTACGAAAAAAATTAAGTGTAATCTGAGATACCCGGTACGTAGCTTTGTGATAGTGGCCACTGATCAGACTATGTCTCAAAAACGGCATAATCAAATTCTATTGCTAACCAAAATTACTTGCTCATGATATCATTGTTGCTGTTCAAATATACACCATAGAATCACTTGTTGCAGGCTGGTTTCCTCTCCAGTCGTACATTGTCTGCCAGCAGTCTGCATATGGTCGTTGGTGTTCCGCCGAATCTGCTCGGTTTCCTCCCACCACAGTGCTGGCCACGGTTGTATAGGTGAATTATTCTTTAGCACTACGTAAAACACCAATCAGAAAAATATCTAACTTTAGCTGTCGTTTGTTGTTTTCTAAATTTTTTTTAAAAAATGTGTCAACTCGGTTGACAACACATTTTGTTTTTGTGTGTTTGAAATGACGTGATACTCCCGTATTGTAATGTAGCACAGATGTCATACCAACATACTCTAATATGCAGATATCATTTTTCACATTGTACTGTTTTTTTTTCTTTCCCTCTGCCATAGTGTTGCACTGATGTCATTTCAGTATACTGCAATGTTGTACCGATGTCTTACTTACGTTCTGCATTGTTGTACATAGCTCATTTCTACAAGTTGTAAAGTTTTATACGTTCTATTTCCACATACCACAGAGTTGTAACTGCAGTATACCATCTCTACATAAATTTACTGTAGTATCGTGCAAATATTTTGTGCACACGCGGGGCCTCTTTGTCCTAGGACGTTCGCTTGCCAGCGCGGCGTAATGTCCCACGTGCCTCTCACCAATGTGGTCACTGCAAGTTCAAGTCCAGCTCATGCTGTCTTTTCATCTGGTCGTACCTGGGAAAGTCCCCAACCAGCCTGCGTATGGTGGTGCGTTTCCCTCGTGCTCTGCCCGTTTTCTTCACACTGTGTTGCTGGCCGACATCGTATAATTAAAACATTATGGAAATAGCAGACATCCAGTCATCCAGGTGTCTGAGCAGTTCCAAGACTTGTGCTAAGCTTATCAGGAAAACTTCTGGACTACCGTTTGCTACTTGGGACGTAACAAACAAGTGATTGAATCTTGTTTCTTCCACTAAGATATGTGGTGTTTACTTTGGTTAAATCTCTGTGTGGAATAACTGTACCCATGCATAGAGTAAATATACCTGGTAAGCCTTTGTCACCCTGGTCAGGTCCCCACTTCGCAATGGTGGGGAAATCAGTCTTTAATAACACTGTAGCTATGTTGTAGTTTACAGCCCTATGTGCTTTCTCTCCTGCAAATTGTGTTAAATAACGTCCTTCTAAATTCTTTCCTTTCTGTGGGAAGGGAAGCCTGAGGGCATTAAGAAGGAAGTCTTGTACAATCGTTTCAGGTGTGGTGGTTTCAGAATCCAGCCTATTTAGAGCAAACTGGAAAGATTTGCTATAAAACATGCACCTGGTATAATCAATGGTATAGCTGTTAAATGAAAATAGTTTATGAAAGCTATAAGGAGCAAAGGTGCTGTCATATTTTCATGTTATGCTTCGTATGTGTTGGTTTTATCACTGAAGAACTAATTTACAAGTTGTTCCTCAGCTCTCTTTTAGACAGATCTGAAATATGTATGCCCTTTTGGTAACTCCCAATGAGTTTGATTTCAGCTTGATTTCATACGAATGAGCCCGTGATTCAGAAGAAACTCTCCCGTATGTCCTGTGCTTTGAGGTCAGTCAAAAGCAATTTGAGGCTGACGATGCAAGTGGGTTCCTATCGTCTGAGCACCAGATAGTTTAGATAAATATTTTGAAAACCGGGCCTTATGTTCCATCCGGAAAGATGTAATTAAATATTTTCCTTACACCCGATTGTAGTCAGTGTATGCAATGCACACAAGTAGCTAGGGCTCAGAGTCTGGTCAAAGGGAGACAATCCATCTTTTGTTCAAGAAACTGATATCCCGTTCGATTTATGCTATTTTAACATACATAACATTTTGAGAATAAGCATTTGTCTTCCAAATAAGGAAAGAAAAAAGGAAGAACATTCCTTAGTGTGACATAAAACACCAATCAAATAAATGTTTCACATGCTGTAGCATTTACAAATGTTATTTCATGTGGATTTTGTACAAATATCATTTCCACATCTCTCACTAATGCCACTCCTACTTACCATAATGCCATGCCATTTCCCTCGCACTAATGATTAAAGACATATAACTTGGAAAAGAAGGCTTTATGTTTTCTGTTGGTGTATTTTGTCATTTTTCTAAACCATACACAAGAATCTGTGACTTGAATATTGCTCAAGAGTAGAACGGGTACTTCATGAGTTACACACGATATTGTAACCTACCCCCTCCTCCCACCCAAAAGAAACGCACAACTAGAATACGTTTGTCACACCATATGTCACGAACATTCACGACAGACGTCCACTTGTGACCTGCCGTCACGACTGAATGAGATTCTGCCGCTTTTATTTTATGCTTACTGACAGTCTGACTTTCTCATGATGTAACTTTGCTAATAATGACAGCCTGTTAAATTAGCCATTTCCTTTGAAAAAAAAACAACAGACTTTTAAAGGTGAAAATTCAACGTATTTGTGTTACTGCTGTGGATCCCTAAAAATGCATATTATATTTTGACAATGACAATAATGTATTTAGCACAGACTAATTACACAGGGGTCCTAATATCACTATATCCATCCCCTTACGTTTTCATTTTTCTTGGGACCATGACGACAATAAACGACGGTTGTGGGGTATACCAAAATTACAGGTTTATTAGCTATGCTGACAGAAACTGGGGATGATTCCGTATTTTAGGTGTCGCGGCTTGTGCGCGTGGAGTGTACATCTAGGTTTATGTACACTTTCTAACAGGAATGAATCGCGCAATAAATTATTCTTGTATTTGTTCTTTGATTCGTTTATCGCCAGGTACCCCACAAACTTCTCTAATTAAAGTCGCATCAATAATTAGATTGTAAGTCACAACCTGGTGTGCAAAGCTAGGCGAGCGAGTGTCCTATGTTTCATCAATGTGACTTAATACCTTACTTACCCTCAATGACCTAAAATTTCGTCCATGATAAAGTGGGTCACTTTTCCGGATTCTGATGGAGTTCCAGGGAAATGCGTTTTAAATTTTGTTTGAAAAGATTGGGCGATATCCAACTGGGAGCATGAAAACTTTTCCACCAGACGTAACATTTTATAATATATATATTTTATAATATTTTTTCCTGAGAAATTGCCCTTTTTTGGCTGATAAACTGGGACATTTAGGGTTATGTGTGTTTCACTCATATTCATATAGCGACGGTTGGCTTTATGGTGCGAGAAACCACCAAAAACTGGTCGGGTGCCTTCAACATATGAACTAAAATGATACAGGATTTGGAAACTGATTTTGCTCATCCAACAACAACATGAAGCACGTCTTTTGGCCATCACTGAAAACTATTCACTGCTTCTCTTTGCATAAATCCGTCCTATTTTTTGTATTTTATATACTCTCTTAGTTCTTTGGCGGTGTGTGTTATTTGTTGTTTTGGAAACTAGTCTTGCGATTATTGTCCTGGAACTCCCATTTTGGTTGAAAAATGTCTTTCTCGAGGCCTTGGTTCCAATGAAACACCCTGGGATAAAAGTGTCAAGAGAGAACATTCTAACTGGCCTCAATCCCTGTCTGCCTGCGACAAGGTGGGTGTTCGAAATCTCCAGGAAGTGAAGGGGGGGGGGGTCAATGAAAAAAATTGTCGAAACATTGTTTGACAAATTGGATATCCGGCTATGATTCTGAGGTGGTTAGCACGATAACCAATGCATGATTTCGGCGCCTTATTAGGGGAAAATGTTATTAGCAATGTGTTACGTTTTAAATATATAGTATTACATTTTTTGTACTTGGATTTGCGCTAACCGGGTCAGGGACTGACCTACATTTTTTCTATGTGTACTTCGTGGGATTTGGAGATAACGGTTTTCATGCCATTCAACAATTTTGTCATTCTGTGTTCCAGTCTCATACATAGCGCTTTTGTGGGCTTGTGTTTCGCCACTTGCTATTTTGTTGGAGACGTTCGTTTGGAGCTTGTATCTCTCATTGTCTCTTTGTGCGGTTACATACATTTCATCCTAGTTGACACTGAAGTTGACCTTGTGTACATTTCCGATGAGTGAAACAGACATCGCCAGCTCGGCGTCACGGACGCTATTGTCAACCCGTCTGCCCAGGAAAGTCGCTCGTTGTAGGGGAATTGCATATATACCATTGTCGGAGTACCGTGCCCACTGCTGTTGGTCACTCACAGGACTGTCATCCTTCGATTTGAGAACTCCCAAGGATTATGGATTCTTTATTTATGTGGACGGGCGTGCCTTTGGAAGCCGGAATATTCCAACCGTATTTTGATGCTGTCTGTAGTAAGAAGCTATACATATATTTTTGTAATTATATGTATTGTTTAATATATTATTGTCAGTTGTACTATTTGTCTAGTTTGTTCAAATATATGTTTTGAGCTTAGTCTGGCGTCTTCGTGTTTCTTTGTTTGACCTTGTGTAAGGTCTATCGCTGTCTGAGAGTTGAACAAGCTATTTGTTTATCAATTTTCCTTGTGGTACTCCTACACGTCTTGAACAACTGGGAACAGTATTAAATTTTAAGTCAACCCAGCATTTCTAGTAATTCTGTACTAGTGTCCTCTAGTGATTAACAATTAACATCGCTGAAATTCTTCTTACCCAGTCCCACTGAAGTCTAAGGGTTAGACGTGTTTGTACGCTGTTATTTCTGTAACATTTATATGTACAGTTGGAGAAACTGGGGTGGGAAGGTCTGCCAGCAACCCTGCGGATGATCGTGGGCTTTCCCCGTGATCTGTCCGGTTTACTCCCACCACAACACTCGTATAAGTGAAATATTCTTGGAAAAACAACAGTTAAATAAATAAATAAATCTGCCTGAAACATATCGAAAAGGTATTCATCAGATTTCATCGGATAGGTGTGGTCATTTATTAACTAACATACTGTCTTTGTCTCCCTGGTTTTACGTTCAACGATGTAGTCTTTTAATACTGGAAACGAAAATTATAGTCCAAAATATTCATGCTGAGATCCTAGCCCATCCTAGCCAGGCGATCTCATTTCAAACGAACTCTCGCTGCCAAATGGCATGGTTCCCACCCGATAAAGGTCCAGTGCTTTTCTAAGGTCTTCCCGTGGAAGTCTACGTTTTCTTTTCGAGAATGCCTGAGTTCTTCCAGGTACCATTGCGTTTCCCCTGTATTATGTCACGTTTTATCAGGATTTTGATTTTTTCTAGACATTATTAGGTTTCCTCCATTCAGAATTTTCATAGCCCGTTGAATTCGTGTATATGAAGTACTCTCATCAACACAAATCAAGTAAAACAACAAACTCTATTCAAATAACTGAAAACAATATGCGTTTTAGGCTATATTTAAAAATATTTCACTTTAATATACGATGATGGTATGGGAAAAGCGGGCAGAGCCCGGGGGAAACTCACGACCATCTGTAGCTTTCCAGCAGATCATTCCAGTAAACCTTTTGATAGTAACCTTTCAAGTGAGTTAACTTCAAACGCAGCAAAATGTCTGTATGTTAGCCCATTTCTGGTCACTTCATTACAGATTTATATCAATATAAAAGTGCACCGCACGGAGATTAAAACCTGAGTAGCAATATGTGTATATGTTATTGTTGGCAACTTCTCAGGTTTAACCTATGCGACCCGCCTTCTTGTATGTATCACTTTTGGCTTAAATACTATATTTAGGGCCCAGTTCTTTTTGGTTACCGAGGGCCGTGAATTCGTTCCTTATTCTAATATATGTATATCAGTGCCCAACAGTTACAATGCTTTAGTTTGCTATTTTCCTGTTTGAGTCCACTGATGGAATAAATCCTTTATATCACAATATGCTTATTATAATTTTTTACAGGTTCAAACGGTGGGAGTTACAGATGCATGTGAACTGGTTATTTAAAAGAAACAACGGACATAGTAGATAGTAAACAATTCGCAGAAATCTATACAAACAGAATTCGTTAGCCTTCATATCAGCTGACCACACTGGAGATTTTTTTTTTGTAACTGTTCAGATAAACGCTCAAACAGTGCGAAGCAAGCCCCCCCCCCCCCGCCACCATGTCTGCGTCAGAACAAGTGAAACACCTTTTCTTTAGCATAATGGCTTTTATTAATAGTCTATATAAGGCAGCTTTAATACAACATTGAGAGCATCCCCTGTATTTTAGTATTATGTTACGGGGAGGGATACATCACCTAACGCATTTAGATTGTCATAAAGACCGACGCACTAGAGCCGCATTGATTAAGCAAGGGAGGCAAAACTGCCACGTCCTAAAATACAACACATAAACTTTCCAAGCATTTCACCCTACACTTGAATCTTCACATTTCTGGGAGTCATTTTTCGTTTTCAATGACATTTGCAATACTGTTTCTCGAAAATTCTCTTGCATGATTTGCATTCGACGCGGCAACACTAGTGGAACGTACAATTGCACCCTCCAACTATTTCCACCATATCTGAATAGAAGCCTCGCCCACAGCAGACGTTCTCGCACGATGTCAGACCTTTTTCTTCCGGGTGACATTCCCGCCCGCGAGTCTCACGCCATCCACGATGTTTGTCCTTTTCGAATTGTGGTATTTCTTCAGAAAGGCCTTAATCATCCTATTAAGCCGCGTCTTCTTCCGGGCATGTACGCCAGACATGAACGCAGTATTTCCTGGGACAGGAGTTATCCGAACATCTACACATGAACTTTTTGCTGTCTTCTGAAACCATGAGGGCAGGACAAAGAGAATAAAAATACTTGCGTTCAATTCACTTCGTTGCATGCTGTACGTGTATAGCTCTGCATAAGGAAGCATGACCAGTTTAAAAAAGGAGTAAGAGGACATGTAAAACTGATGTACAAAACAAATGTTATCTGGAACTTTGTTAGCATTTCAGTTTCTTTTGTTGTTGGCGACACTTGTCAGTGTTATTACCTGATCAGAGTCTTGCTTGCGGACAACTGATTGAATCTCCAAACTGGCGTTCTCGTCACATCCGGTCCACGGGACCCAGTTAGTCACGATGGCTTCAGTACAAGGAGTTAGCTCCCCTACACCGCAAACCCGGGCTGCAGATTGCAGTGCCGTGGGAGAAGTGGCGTAAATGTTGACCAAATCTGTCTCTGTGGATACAAATGTAGGAAAATGTTCGAGAACATTAGACGATCTTAGGCTAAAATCATCAAATATTCCATGCAACTTCATGCTCCATATATTTGAAGTACTTGAGCTTATACACTTCTACACGTTCGCTAGGTTTCTAACATTTTCGTAATCGCCTGCTGTTATGGCTTGTTGTTTGGAACAGTTAAATCCACTAACCACAAATTCTGTGCAAATAACATACCCCGCCCTTTCGACGACCACTGTTTAACTGTGCCGAGACTCGATTTGAATATAAACACGAATAAAATTGGAGTCGTGTGCTAACTCTGTTCCCTCGAGGAATTCATCATCGGACAGTCCCAACTACGGTCATGTATTTGAATTCGGCACACGTTGCCTCCGAGTCCTGTTCCGTCAGCGATCATGGATAGTATGGTGTCGTGGCTGTGACACATTTCCTTCTCCTTGGAGTCAAGGTTACTGAAATGAGCGGAGGCGCATAGGGCGGTATCTGGTAAGTCATCAGGATCGGCCTCGTAATTGCGATAGGAGCCCCTCATTCCCAAATTCCTAAAAAAAACATACAAGTAGCTTTAACATCGAGGGCTATTTCCTGTTGACTTGACACCATCGGCTATACTCATTGTTTTTACCCGATTTCTGTCACCAATATTTTGGCATTATTTTATACATATACAATGTTCTTTAGTACACAAGAGTAATTTTTTACCGAAGGATTTTCATACATGGACATAGCACAATTACACATATATAGAAAAGAACTTCACATATGTACAAAAGGAAATGGAAGTATGTACAAATAATCTTCACATTTGTTTACTGAGAGAATAAATACCAATACGGCTTGAACAATTTGAAGAAATACCCAGGAAAATTGATGTTCATCGTGAAACTACAGTAGTCTTGGATTAATTCATTGAATGGTGTTTAGCGGAGTGCTCGAGAACCTGTCACTCATATTAGATATCCTTGGTCGAGGAAAACAGATTGACAGGTGTAAACCACTGATAACATCAGATAACTGACAACTCTACTGCTTTATAAAATTGCAAGAAAAGCACTCACAGATGGACTCGAGCTCGCGATCTCATCTTTCAAGATCATAATAATCGCATTCTCGCTACACCAGAGACTCTGGCATCTTGGGTAATTCGAGGTGGGTAATTCGAGATCGGTTCAAATGCATTGTAGATCGTTTCGACTAATAGGATGACAGAGTAAAGAAGTTGTTGTGACTAATCAGAGTGTCAGTCCTAAATGTGCTAGGCAGATGAAGTCCCATGATCATGCAACATAGATTTAAAACCAAAGGAGGGCGTGCTCAGAGATTTGATTGGATGATCCGGTTTAGACTAGCCTATGACAAGGTCGAACTCGTTGTATTCATGGAATAGGTCAGGGGATCTGTAGAAGCACATAAAGGCCTTGAAATTATGCTTTCGATGCCAACAGTTATTTTTTTTTTGAAAGAAATTAACCAAAAAGCAATAACTGACCGTCATAGGTGGATTAATCAATCAGAATGAAGTACAATTTGTGAACTGTAAAATGCTGAGCTTTACGTGTTAGAGACTTCCCATACACGTGTATGTATGTATTCTCACCAGAATGCGCAATTCGAACCAAACAACAACTTTGCCCAGGTCTTCGCCAATTCCCAGCCATCCACGTCCTCCAAGTAGTGTGCATGTACAAGACTATTTTGAAGGCGTCTGACCATCCTCCATGTCGATCTGTTGTCGAGACTGAATGAACTTACATGCTTGTATGTCGTGTTGTTTGGAATAGCTGACGACTGGTGGACGCAGACTGGCTTCCATTCAAATGAACCAACGTCACATCCGTCGTCCTCGTCTGTAACCCAGTCCGTAACCTGTAGACAAACGGTAACCAAACAGTTATCACTTGTGCTTTTGTAGATGCAGCGGGGTACATTTTCCAGCCCAGGAGTTATTAGGTTTCAAGACGACTTGGCCATTAGTCTCCTGTCAAGAATGAGTACCACATTACCAGTTTGGCCTCAAAGGCAAATGTAGGAGTTAAAAATAGCCTACACGGCGTGGGCCTTGATTTTGGGCGGGAAATGTTCCCATTTCCATCGATCTTGTTATATTTTTAGATTGTTCGCCCATATACAACAAGTCGTTATTGCAATCTCGTGGCTTGTGGACCAAATTCTTCAACATCTATATTAGCATATTACCTATTGTATTAGGCCAAAACTGGTATACGAATTCTTACATGACTTAAAACGGACGTTTCCGTTTCACGCGATTGCTTTTATTTGTACAATGCTGTAGGGCAGTTTATTTCCCCCATACGACAGCACTCTGGATTATTGATAATGGGGTTACTTTAATTCACTAACAAGAGCAACGACACCCGAGCTACGTCAGGAGTTGCAAATCGCAGTAAGAACGCTCCATTCCCAGCTGTAACGTGTGCGTGCTCTACAGAAGTACGCTATGAGCTCACGAACTGACAAGCTTGACGTAATACACGAGGGAACAAAAGAGCACGCGTCTGTTGTATTTTGCCATTCCTTTCCCGAAATATGAATCCTACCAAACTTGAAAACTGCCGGAGTATACTGTCCGAACTTGTCCATACCCTTGAAATCTTGTATCTCGGAATTTGTGCTCAAAACTACTACCTCGGCCCCAAAGTTAGACTGCTCCATTTCCGGGATGCCCCCGCCAATGGTGAAATCCAAGTGCATCATTTTGTCGTTGCGGAACAAATATGGCATGTTGTTTTCGTCTGTTTTGTCGTTGTTACTGGGTATTGTAAACTACAGACATAGTAAGAAACACACTGTATTGAGTATAGCAAGATAATTTCAAATACAGTAAGGCTAGCAGCGTTTCTGAGCATTATAGACCAATTTTGTGTTAATAGCTGGTTGAATTTAACGACCATACCAAATTGGCCCATATGTCCAACTCTGGCCTTCCGATTATAATTAACATGGAATGTGAGGCTACATGTGTCTTTCCAAAGACCTTTTCCTATTCTGTATTGTCTGATCTCGTTAGAAACGTTTGCAGCCAGCGCGTTAGAGACAAAAAGAAAACCATCGAAACGAAAGGTATGTGTTTTGTTCATATTTTATTTATTTGGTACAGTTATTGATTTGTAAAAACTAGCTCTAGAATCAGGACACAATTTTTAAAAAAGTACATTAAAAGGTGAGAAAACACGACTGATACTGGTAACAAAACAGAAAGAAACATAATTTCACGCTGCTCCGACATCTGCATGGACTCTAATATTAAACTGATATGAGGATCAAGGTTAAAATTTCTAGATCGCCTACCTTGAGACTTACGAAGTCGGTCATTGTCGAATTATCCAGTTTCGCGGACCGGTGGAGAAGCTCAATGTTTCTGTGAGCCAAATCGTTGTCAGCGATACTGTCCGAGGTCATTCCTGTAAGCGAGTGAGCAATGGTACCTCTCTTTCTATATTGGTATATCTGTTACAAAAAAAAATGCAAGACGAAAAAGTTCTTAAATGTTACCTGACAGTGTAATACTGTCTCCTGTGTTTTCAAGTTAACAATGTCAAAATAAAGCTTTAAGCCTGTCCCGAACTTGTGAAATTATTTTACGTCTATTTGCTCGTTTATTTGCTTGTTTCTCTGTCCCGCCCCCATGTGACCAGCTGTGAAAGTCTGCATACAATATCCGGAAATAACAGTAAGGAAAAAATTTTTTCACCGAAACCTACAATGTGAAATGAAGCAGCGGGCAAAAGCCTCGGGGGATACTTTTGAATCAGAATGCAGTGGATTTTCATCTTTATGTCACACAGCTCATCAAAGATAATTTGAAAACAATGCACAAAAACAAGAAGTATTTATTTTTGGTATTTTATTTATTACTCAACGGTATACACACGATTTTCCACTAACATGACGGTGGTCAGGCTTATGGATGGAGAGAAACGTGGTGCGTGGTTATCTATCGACATTTCAACTGTTACGGACTACTCTTGCGGAAGACTACAGGACTGCCATCATAACTCTCGAAATAGCTGTGGAGCGTCTATTGTCACAAATCAAGGCAAACAATGAGACAATGAATCCTAAAATAAGTGCCTAGAGAATGTAGAGGAGTATGAAAAATGACATAAGTAAATCTCGTAGTAAGCGTAAGGTGAATTGTAATATGAAATACAATCCGAAATTACACCCGTGAATATGGCGACAATAAGGAGGGTAAAGCACCAAGAAGAAATATAAACTAAAGCCCTTCTACATAATTTTCAGAAAAGCGATGTCTCCGATATCCCAACGTAGAGCTTTACGGGGACTCGATATTTCGGTGTAATTAACACACTGTTAATAGAACCATGATAGTATTGCAAGTAAGCCAGCGTATTAACATATCATATTCAAAAGAATCAAGGCAAATTTGAACATTGTAATTTGTCAGTGTTAACATGTTTAACGGATGTAGTGCGTCATATGCTTACCGCCATTATACACGCGAGTGTTCAAATGAAACACTTAAATAAACTGATGCGGTTTTTCTCGTCACATCATGAGTAAATAATGAATTTTTTTTGTAAAAAATGCATCTGTGAAGTGTTATATGCGCAACAATTTAATAAATACCTTATTTGCTCATTATCTGACTAGAGAAATCACACCAGTTTATTTTGGGCGCCTCTTGGATTAAGTACACTGCACGTTAATATTGTCGGGGTAGACATTGGCCAGTTCATTTGGGTGTCCCCTGTGGACTAAGTACACTGCACGTTAATATTGTTGGGGTATATATTAGCCAGTTTATGTGGGTGTCCCCTTTGGACTAAGTACATTGCACGTTAATACTGTGGGGTAGACAATAGCCAGTTTATGTGGGTGTCTCCTTTGGACTAAGTACACTGCACGTTAATATAGTGGGGGTAGACATCGGCCAGTTTATGTGGGTGTCTCTTTTGGACTAAGTACACTGTACGTTAATATTGTTGGGGTAGACATTGGCCAGTTTATGTGGGTGTCTCCCTTAGACTAAGTACACCGCACGTTAATACTGTCAGCGTAGACATTTGTGTGTACCTTAGTAAAGGCCACTCCGAAAGAATACTCGATGTTCAGGGTTGTCTCAACGACGTTGGACAATCTGATTATCCGATGCCAGCCGGCGTCTAGAGCTTCCCAGTTTATCCGCACAGCATCCCTCAGCCCGGGGGCAGTTTTCAGTACAAGGACTGGTGGTGCTTCAACAGAACTGATCAGGAAATGTAACGTGTCGTTGGTCCCCTCTGCTTTGGTGTAGGCTATGTTGGCAAGATTACCGACGAATGTTGGCAAACAGGCCGGTATGCTACAGCCAGGATTGTAGACTGTCGTCACCTAAGGAATGAATGAACGGATAAAATGAGCACAGCCGATTCCCCAAGAAAGGTCGCCCCAGGTCCAAACATAAATCTACGACACGCCTCCCTTCATAATGTCTTCCGTATACAAAATTATGCAGTCGAATTGTTGAGGTCTTGAGGTTAACTTTAACACAGCTAGTTCAAGCTTCAAATCCCCTTGCCCTTTGTCTTCAGGAGAATTTCCTGAAGACATCTGATACGGAGCTTCAGACTGCGGCCGTCCGTGTTTCCTTATCGGAAACAATCACATAATGTTCGCTGTGTGTTCCTCCTCATTTTTCTCTGTCACTCTCGCAGTTGCATAATTCAAAATTACAACTCCAAACCCCTTTAATGATTATGGGAGATTTTAATGTACCTAGCCCCATATGGGGTAGTAATAATATAAATGATGAGGGCAAAATAGTGGAAGCTTTTTCACCAACAGATGAGCTGTGTTATTTCAGTGATGGTTCTAATACCTATTTGCATCCAGCTAGTGGTTCATATTCTGCTATCGATCTCACAATCACTGACCCATCAATTCTCTCGGAATTTTCTTGGAAGGTACATGAAGATCTTTATGATAGAGACCTTTTTTCTATTGTCCTAGATTATCTCACTTCTAATTCTTCAGAACGTGTAGCTAGGTGGAAGTTCGATAAAGCAGATTGGATGGCATTTGGGATGTTCTGTTCGGCTTGCATTCGTGCAGAGAATCTTTATGCTGCAGATGATCGTTTGCTAAAATGTAATGAGCTTATATTAACTACAGGCGACAGAGCCACACCTAAGACCTCGACAAATCCAGAAGTAAACCCAATGTGATAATGACTGGCGTAAGGCCATAAATGACCATAAAAACGCCGAGTGCATATTAAATCATTGCCCTAATAGTAATAATTTAAACTAGATTCGAATATTTAGAGCTAAGACTCGTCGATTAATTAAGTCCAAGAGACGATCTTTTTGGCTGAACTTTGTTTCAGGCATTAGGTCAAAAACATCCATGCGTAAGGTCTGGAACGTGGTTTAGAAGATTAAGGGCAAAAAACAACAAGACCAAAGTTCAGCTTTTAAAAGATGCTAATTAACATCTTCATCTGATCTAGCCAATGTACTAGCTGAAACAGTATCTTAGAAATCTTAAGCTGACAATTACACTGCTGGGTTTCAGCATATTAAAATACAAAAGGAGAAAAATGAATTCCCTTTTTCTTGTAATAATTTAGAAGATTATAATCGACCTTTTTCCATTGATCAGCTTAAAACTTCATTGAAACAGACACACAATAATGCATGGGGCCCAGATAATATACTTTCCAAGTTTCTGAATCATTTACCATGTGAGCCACTTGAGACACTCTTTGACTTACCTAACGACATTTGGATAACTGGTAATTTTCCGTCGTCATGGAGGAAGATGTGTGTTATCCCGGTCCCTAAACCGGGAAAGAATCATACTTATCCAAAGAATTACCGTCTTACACGCTGCGACTGTAGGAGTACGGAGGGGAAGATTAACGATAGAGTTGTCTGGTTTCTTGAAACCAACAAGGTTTTATCTAATATTCAGTGGGGTTTTCGTCAAGGTCGATTTGCCTTAGATCACCGTGTTTGATTTGAAACTTTTATTCGTGATGATTTTACTAATGTGTTGCCAATATTTTTTGACCTTGAAAAGGCCTACGACACAACTTGGAAATATGGTATTTTAAAAGGACCTTTCTGACATAGGATTAAAGGTTCGTTTACCTCTTCTGATATGCTATACTTCTGGCCTTATTATATATTTCTTCTGGGCATGCACAGAGGACACTGATATACAGCGACTTGCTGTCTTGCATTCTGGAAATATTAAATTTAAAACTCCGCTGATCCTTGAAATATTAACTATACACATTGGTATCCATGCAAACACAGGCGTAGACAGAGAGGCGAAAGCTGCCCCTGAATAAACCCATATGTAAGATTAAAATTCCTTATTCTGATTTTAAATCTACTATTCTTAAATATACTCGTCGCCTTTGGCAGAATGCTTGGGACCTGCAGGTCCATAACAAACTGCATGCTATTCATCCTGTCATTGGGTATAATTGTTATACTCCAGGTTTGTTTCCTAGAGACCAAATAGTATTAACAAGATGCTGTTTTGGGCATTTTCGTCTGACACACAATTTTATCCTGAATTGGAGCAGTGCTCCTCAGTGTGTTGGATGTGAAACGCAGCCCTGCATTAAACATACGTTAACTGTGTAGAGTTTGCTCATATTCGGGAAAGATTCTACACAGCTAATTCTATATTTGACTTGTTTAACAACGTGGCTGGCGATGCTGTTATTGAAAAAGCAATTATGCAAGCCAGGATGAACTGGACTTGAACTCACAGCGACCACATTGGTGGAAGGCTTCGGGTCATTGCGCTACGCTAGGGCGCTAATCGACTGAGCCACACTCATATAAAAGACGTGTTGATCCATGAGAAGGAATAGAAAAATCCAGAAAACTGAGAAAACGTGTAGAAAGAAAGGGTGGTGGTGCTGCAAATTAAAAGAGAAGTTGTCACCAGTGACTCGAAAATACCCATGCCCGAACAAGCCGTGGCTTCTATACCGCACACTGAAACACAAAGAAAGGGTGGTGAGGAATTAGGAAGGCAAGGGAACGAAAGAACAAAGGAGGAGGACTGCGACGACAGTGAAGCGATGGACTCAACAATGTCCTGGCTTCTGTACGGTCTGGAACAAAAGAAGACGAAACCTCAAGCCTCAAGCAAATTTTGCCAAGGCAAATCGCAAGGTGTCAAACAAGAAAAGAGAACAAGATAAATATCTTACTTGTTCTGTTTTCTCTGTACAGAAGCTTAAGAATGTAAGTGCCTTATTCTCTACTCCTGCGTCAGTCATGTTGTATCTCCGCTAAATATTTGGGACGGTAAATTTATTCACCAATACAAACATACACGTCCTCGCAACTTGTACTATAGTAATGCTGGCGGGAGGGTTTATTCCCGTTTCGGTTACTTACATGCCTCCCTCAGATACGACGGCGCCACTTAGGTCCTCACACAGGATGCAACAAGGGGTGCCGGATAAGACGTTCACATTATCAGTGAACGCGTTTCATTTGCAGTTTTAAAAACCTGTTCATTTTCACGACAGAATATTGCTCACCTGTAAACTCGTATCCATAACAAAACACTTTTCACTCGTGATGTATATGAAAGGAAAGTTGAAGTATGGCAATCAGTGCTTTACCATGGCAGCAGTGCAAGTAGACCTAGACCACAAAGAGAGGCAGCTATAATATATTCAACGAGCGTAAATACCGAGTCAGCAGAAAGACGAACGACTGAGCTGCATGGAAATGTTCTGTTGCCTACCATTTTATTATTGAGCACCCGCCTTGACTTGAACTTAGCGTGATGATCCGTTAATCCGATTATGTGTGGTGTTTGAACACTCTTCACTTTTTTAAGGAAATGAAGTAGGCAAAACGGGAAAATCATGCATCAGGCATATCTGCGTATGCCTGGAAGCAGATGCTATGAAATATGATGTCATGAATTGTTATACCCTAATAGCTGACAGATGTGTTTTTGTGTTTTAGTCTCTTTCAAACTATCTAAGTCCTGAGGCTCACTGTATTGTGGTTGGGGACATGAATGTTGTGTTTTCAATTTGCGATAGAGCACCTAAGGTCCTAGAATATGATAGATCACGTCAGGTGTTTCCTCACTTTGTTCCACCGTGGGGCTCCCGAGATTGAAAAGAATAGGGCCCCAATTCTCTAGGCAAGCTTGTCGCACGAGGCCACTATCCTAGCGCTCCCCGTGTTGTTTCGACGAATAGAATAGTTCAACAGCCTATGCTAGGCAATTAAAAGGGTCAACCGGTTTGCCGTGGGTTGCGACCCTTGGTGGCGGAGGACGGGTTCCTGGTGGCTGAGGGCGGGTTGGTCTTGCGAGATTCTCACGCCCAACACTCCACTCGGCCCTATCTTCTCCAAAAACAGGCGGTCAGAGGGCCTGCTCCGATCAATCGGCTGGTGATGCCCAGATATCAACCTTCATATATCTCGATATGGTATCAATTTACTTTCCGTGTTGGACGTTTAGGTGATATGTTCTGATGTCTATACGGGTAAATCGAGTGAGCCGTTTCTAATTTATTAGATTTGACCTGCTCGAGTATAAATCTTATGGAGGATGACGTTGAGCTTTCGTCTCTCTTTCTGATTGTTACACGCAGGAGGGGTTTCGTCATACATGTAATGGCAATCGGCTCGTTATGTCGTCGTGTAATTCCCTTTCTTCGAATGTTTCTACGTATTTGTCACAGCCTTCGACGGATGTGGGCAAAAAAAAAAAAGAAGAAAAAAAAAGAAAAAAAGAGAAAAGAAAAAATGAGGTATCACTAGATGTAGAATCGGGAAATACAGGTGGAAAATTTAAAGTAGAGAAATATTTAATCAGAATGCTGTAGAAAACAGCAGTTAATTAATCTCTTAAACCTTCAGGAAATTGGAGAACAGAAAGAGGCTCTCACTCCGCACAAATACCTTAAACCGCTCTCACGGCATAATCCGTGATAGGGACCTGGACTTATATGATATATAATTAGCCCCTATTACCAGGGGGTAATAAATTTTAAACGTTTCGTTATTAAGAGAGATGGTAATTGAATTAAAACGAATGCCTACCTCTTAGCATTTAACAAACCATCACTCCCTGCATCTATATTTATTGGACCCAACAGTGTGCGGGTGAAATTTTTTATTACTAACCCCACCCGGTGTTTCTATTGCCAGAGGTTTGGCCTTGACTTGGGCCAATGCCGCAGTTTATATCGTGTATTATCCCAGTCCCCAAACCCGGCAAGGATCATACACATCCCAATAATTACCTTCCCATAGGTCTTACCGACTGCGTCTATAAGACTATGGAAAGGCTGATTAAAAATTAACAAGTTTGGTTTCTTGAAACCAACAAGCTTCTATCTAATATTTAATGTGGTTTTCGTCAAGGTTGATCCACTTTACATCACCGTGTTCGATTTGAAACTTTCATTCGTAATGCTCTTATTAATAATGAACATGTGGAGTCGATATATTTCGACCTCGAAAAGGCCTACGACACCACATGGAAATATAGTATTTCACTTTCTGATATGGCTTTAAAAGATCGCTTACCTCTGTTTATATCTGAATTTGTATCTCATCGTCAGTTGAAGGTACGGGTGGGACCCACTCTTTCCGACTCACTTATTCGACAATGATTTTACACAATCACCTCCATATTTGACTTATTCGATAGCTTCGCTAGCTATGCTGTCATTGATTACTTGAAATGTGTTGGATTATATCATATGATATAATTTCTTTACATTATATATACATATTACAATTTTAAAAATTGTTGTGGTTTTCAAGATTTCAGCGAGGTTTAGTTTTTTTTAACTGGTTTTAATCACGTCTGTTTTTTCATTTGTTTTGCATGTTCACATTTTCTTCTTAAAAACCATGTTCCGATTCGTGGTTTTAAACATGTTCTTGCCACGATATGGCTGGAAAATGGCCGAAGTGGCTTAAAGCCATAATCATTACTTCGTTCATTCATTCCTCGATTCCACACCATGAACATGACGTCAAAGACATGTGGCGGTATGGCCATCCCAATGAGACTTACTTACTTTTTCTTGGCGGCGATCCGCTAACGGTGTATTACAACAAAGCCGCATTGACCATGTGTTTGTGAGTAGGGCGTTAACGGTTATAGTACAATCAGTGTACTACAGGAGAAATTCTTATAGTGACCACAGCACCGGTTTTCTTAGACTTGATTTTGTACTGTTGAGCGAGGCCCTGGGTTATTTAATTTTAACAACCTATTACTGCATGACAATGAGTTCGTTAATCTAGTACGGGAACTCATCATTAGAGAGAAACAAAACGAGCGGCAAACAAAACAAACTGCTGTCTGGTGGGACAATCTTAAGTACCATACTAAAAGTTTAGCCCTATTATTTGACAAGAAGAGAAAGGATGAAAGATGTAACCCGATGTTCACCATTCAATGCAAGTTGGATAATGAATGCAGGAGGGCTGCAAATATACCCAATAATGACAGAACAACAATTTGTCAGTTGCAATCGGAACTCAAGAGAATAGAATTGGACATATGTAAAGGCGCTATGCTACAGTCTAAAGCCCAATGGGCAGTCGAAAATGACAGAAATACCTCATTTTTCTCATGTTAAAAAAAGTCATCAGCTTTTTCCAGAAATACGGCACATTTGCATAATATTTACCTCTGATTTTCATTTTCCCGAATTGAATACCTTCTCAGACACAAGGTCGTTTATAATGTCTTCTCGCAGGTGTGAAACAGTGGATGACTTGCAGTGTTCTTTACAATGGTAACCCTGGTGTTGAAATTGGGTGTATTTTCGTGGAGAGAGGCTGTTATTTTTTCAACCATTTTTGCATATATAGAAAACATTGCAGCTTTTCACCAGTGTCTTTGGGCTACTACACGATGGGATGTATAGTCGTATGCACTGCAGTTTCTGGCAAGCTTTGAAGATGCTTTAACATTGGTTTGATTTAAGATTAATTGTTTTGTCTGAAATCTTTTGGTCAGTTACACTAGATGATTTGTAATATTTGATAGAAAGGTAATTCTTGTGTCGAAATTGGGGGCTTTCTACAACTGCTGTATGTGTACAAGAATTCCACTTTTGGCACAGTGTTGCCTGGATAAGGGCTTCATTTTTAGGCAAGCTTTGAAGATGCTTTAATATTGGTTTGATCGAAGATTAGGTGTTTTTCTCATAGTTTTTGTCATCTTGGAGGAAATTTGAGTGAGTGATCTATCTTTGGTAATACTTGAGCAAACTGGGTTTCACTCCCATCGCCGAGTCTTTCATCACATTTGTTCCCTGGTATTTCTACAGAAAAATGATGAGCTTAGCCTATTTAGAGCAAGAAATTAAAGGTTTTGAAGCAGTTCTTCTTACCTTCAGTTCGCTTCACTTGATTTTGGATTTACCGTTACTTGTGGAGGATGGAGATAACAGGAGAATATCGGCTGATATTGCCCATAAAGGTCATTGCGGAAATTTAAAATGTTTGTGGGCCAAAGTCTTCTTGCATATGTGCCGAAAGGTTTCGAGATTACGCTGGCAGAGAGAGAAGATTGTGATTTATTGAAAGATGGGATTACGGTCGAGGGCCTGGAATGTTCGTGCACAGAGGTTACAAGAAGGCCTGTGGTCGTGTCATTCATGCACTTGTCGAGTTATGTGCAGCACAGTGAAATTAGAGCCAAACTCTTGGAAAAGAATGTGGAAACGGTGACGGAAATCAAACGGCGCTTTTACAAAGGTACGAATATTGCCGATGGAACAAGGTATGTGCGTGTTGTTTTTCCACAAAATGTGAAATCGTTGCCTGTATGCCTTGAAGTTTAACACGGAAAACAGTTACGAATATTTCCGTGTTGTACATGACAATCAAGTAAAGGTCTGCTCTTTGTGCTTGTCCGACGACCATTTATATAAGGATTGCCCAGAATTTCGCTGCCATACCTTTTTGCGCCAAGGCCACATGGCAAAGGCGTGCGCCCCCCCCCCCCCGTGTGAGAATTGTGGTAGAGGAGGTGAAAGGTGCTACTGCGAAGAGTGTTTCGATTGCAACTGTTCACCGTGCATATGCAACGAACGCATAGAATGTTGCACCTGTAACATGTTTACTTTCCAGTGCTCAGAATCGGAGAATGATCAGCGGATGGCCAACCAGGCGACAAGAGTACAGGAAGACGAAGGTAGGGATGAAAGCCTGCAAGCGCCCAAGCTCAACAACCCGAGACCCAGCTCGCGGCAACGACCAGTAATGAAAGAGCAGATCCAAAGCAGCAGGCGCTGGAGAGCGGAAATCTCCTGGCTGTTCTCCCTGAGTGTGGTGACCGTGGTGACCTGGACTGCCGTGTACCAAGTAGTGCGATGAGGGTTGATCAAGAGGAGTGCGGAGACAGCGATTGTGGAGACACAGACTCCTCACAAGGATCGGGATTTTCTGAGGTGATCAGCAAACGTAGACGACGGTACAAACCCCAGCCGAATCTAAACAAAGCGAGAAGGATGGTCCCATACAAGAAGAAGGATAATATGTAAACTGACACTAATGGTTTTCCTCTTAAGAATTGTCATCATGGCGGTATGTCTATGCTTTTTCACTCTTTTTCTTATGTTTACTTTTGCCACATTGAATTGTAATGGACTCAGGGATATAAATAAGTTAAAGGAAGTTCTGAACCATCTTATTACTTCAGACCTTATTGCGCTACAGGAAACACACTGGGATGATGATTTCATAGAAAACATTAAACACGTTATAGACGGCGATATACATTATAGTAATTCTCCAGACAAGTTTAAAGGTGTAGCCTTTGTGATCAGAAAACATCATAAATATTACATTGAGGATGTTTTTTTCAGTCACTCTGGTCGTTATGTTAAAGTAACAGTTTCTATTCAGGGACATCGATGTCATCAATGTTTACGATCCGAATTCTGTTACGGAGAGAACTGACTTTTTTAAAAATCTAGTGCATGTAGTGAGCGATAGACTCCTCATCATGATGGGCGATTTCAACACGGTTTTTGCACGGGAGGATCGCTCAAACCTTACTTTGGAGTCAGATAAGTCTAGGGCGGTATTATGCAATACTATGCAGACTTACAATCTAGCAGATTTGTGGCGTACTAGGCATCCTGATAAAACTGGTTTTACGTGGCGACGTCATGTGGACGGTGTGTTGCGCCAGAGTAGAATAGACAAAGTTTGAATTTTCTAGTGTGGAAAGAGGCCCTGGGCTATACGTTTTTAATAACAAGTTGTTAAATAACGATGGTTTTTGCTCTGCCGTGAATCAGCTAATTGACAAACAGCTGACCTGTCCGTTGTGTGTTCACGACATTTGTACATGGTGGGATAACCTTAAGTACAAAATCAAGGCCTTTTCACAGTCATATGGCAAAAGACGTCAAAAGAAAAAATACGAAGAAATTAATGCTATTCAGAGAAAACTAGACCATGAGTATAGACGTGCCAGTGTTGTTCCTAATTATGATTTAAAGTATATTTTGCAACTTGAGGGTGAACTCAAGGTTTTAGAAAAGGAGAAGTGTAAGGGTGCTATTTTACAACCTAAAGCCCTCTATGTACACGAGAGTGATAAAAACACAAAATATTTCCTGAATTTGGAAAAACACAAACAACGAAATAAAACCATAAAAAGCTTGACGGCGTCAAATGGCAATACTGTATCAGATTGTAGAGGCATTTTAAGCGAAGTGTACTCATATTACAGTAGCTTGTACAAGTATGACCCGATTGATGAAGAAGCCAAGAAATCTGTGTTAGGGTCTATAGATATAGCCTTAAGTGAAGAAGATAGGCTCCTGTGCGAGCAGCCTCTAACACTGGAAGAAATGAGAACATCTTTAGGTGGTATGGCCGGTAATAAAAGCCCGATTAATGACGGGTTAACGGTGGAGTTTTATCGCCACTTTTGGGGACTTTTAAGCCCAATTCTATTTGATGTTTATGAGGATATCTTCGACAGAGGGCAGCTGACAAGAGTAATGAAAAGTGGAGTTATTTCACTTATTTATAAGCAGAGAGGCCACAGGTCTCTCCTTAAAAACTGGCGCCCAATCAGCCTATTTAACGTGGATTATAAGATAATTTCTAGATGTATGGCCAACCGACTTAAGAAAGTCATTGGAACTATCGTTAATGAATGTCAAAAATGTTGTGTTTCCGGTAGGGAAATAGCCGACACAATATGCAGTCTACGTGATGCCTTATACTTTGTAAAGAATGATGACGTCGAAGAATATTTCATTAAACTCTTCGACCGAGTAGCACATGGGTTTTTAAATGATGTTTTAACACAGTATGGATTTGGTGATAACTTTCGGAGATGGATTTCAATTTTTTACACCGACATAAGGTCTTGAGTTTAGCGTCGATGTCAGGAAAGTTAAGCCCTGCATTTCTGACATCGTTGATAATTGTTCTATACGAAACAAGGTGCTTTCTGTTTCCCCACACAAAATTAAGACACACATCTTTTATCTCCTGTGCATATTGGTTGTGTACTGGAATAACTGTCATTACGTACCATAATCTCGACATTAAGAGATTCGTAACGACTACAGCTTTAGTCTTTAATGTCAGTTGTCGCTGCGACCATCTATTCACAATAGACTTGATCTTTCTAATTTTCTCCTTCCAGTTTTTCTCGTCACACATTTGCTGATTACGTCCTAAAAACACGCCAAGTATAGAAAGACAATCTCTGTTTACTGGTATGTTTTCGATCTGGTCGGTTACATTTTGTACATTAGCTGGATAGAGTTCAGATTTACTTAAATTAAGCTTAGCGTTAGAGGCTTTTCCATATAATTGTACACAATCCAGCACACAGCGTATCGATTCTACATCCGCCACTGTTACTGTGGTGTCGTCCGCATGTTGATATAACAGTGATGTCTTACAGGTGCCCGGTATTTCTATACCTCGGACAACTTTCCCCCCCTTGGGGTTCCCGGGAGTGAAAAGAATAGGGCCCCAGTTCTCTAGGCAAGTTCGTCGTACGAGGCCACTAACCTAGGGCTCTCCCGTGTGGTTCCGATGAATAGAATAGTTCCACAGCCTCGCCAGGCTTGTCGTACAAGGCGACTAAAAGGGGCAATCTGTTTGGCGTGGGTTGCGACCCGTGATGGGGGGGGGACGGGATCCTGGTGGCTGAGGGCGGGTTGATCTTGCGAGATCCTCCACTTCGGCCCTTACTTCTCCAAAGACGGGCGGTCGGATGACCCGCTCCGATCAATCGGCTGGCCACGCCTTGCCTCTGCATGGTTCCAAAGTTTTTCAATATCAACACTCTTTAGAGAACAAATGATTTTTCTTAATTTTCCTTCGTGGGATTGCGTTTAAGGCGGTGGCTGTAGGGTCAATCAAGTAGTTCGTGTCTAATGTACAACCTCCTTCATTGGGTGGGTGATGGAGGAGCTCGGGTGGGGAATGGGGTGTGCATATTAAGGCCATCTATTTGAGTATACCCCATGTGGAATCCTTGGTATCTTTCCTGCTGGGTATCCCCAGGTTCAGGCATCGTCCTTGTTGGCACTCCGTGGTGGGTGGAGAACACGTGTGGTGAATCCCTAATTATTTATTATGACTTCCCTAAACCTTTCGCAAAATGTTTCTAATCTTCGATCGTCTCAGGTGCTGATAAAAAGAGAAAGCTGGAGGTTTTGTCAGGCCCTCTTGACATTGGACAGGAAAGTTGGCTGGCTTTTATTGTTCTCTCAACAAAGAGTGAACAAAAGCCTGCCTCTAAAATACACCCTTTTCTTTTGAAAAGGGCATTACAAGGTGCAGCAGGTACTTTAATAAACGTTAAAAAACTGCGATCAGGAGACATTCTCATCGAATGTTTCCGGAAACAACAATCCAAAAATTTACTGTCATTGAACAAAATTTCAGATATATCTGTTTTTACATCCACTCACAATACCCTGAATGGTTGTCAGGGAATAATACGTGACGGGGATGGGGATATCTTCGACCTATCTGAAGAAGAAATCTGTACAGAATGAAATCCACAGGGTGTTGTTAGAGTGAAGCGTTTCACAACAAAAAAAGCTGGCAACACCCTCAAATTAAACACATATCTGATAACCTTTAATACCACCTCTCTACCATCTTATATCTACATTGGCCCGTATAGGGTTAATGTGGATTTATACATACCTAGCCCGACACGATGTTTTACTATACAAAAATTTGGCCATGGCAAAGGCTAATGTAAAAATAAACTGGTTTGTTTAAGATGCGGCAGTGAAGGTCATGATGGTTTTGACTGCAGCAGCACAGTTAAGTGCTGCAATTGCGGCCGAGATCACATCGCCTCCTCTAAGGACTGTCCTTTTTTCATTAAAGAAAAACAAATAATCAATTTAAAAACTAAAAACAACATTTCCTATCAGGAAGCCCGGAAATTGGCCTCACTTTCGAGTACGCCACAGCAGATTTCGTTGGTCAATGTAGTCAAGCGAGCTGCAACATCCGTTGCAACTCAAACTTCCTTGCCTTGGCCCATTGGAAACGACAAACCTAGTTCGATCACTGTGGAACCTTTAGCTCAACCTGCCCGGAACTCTTGTTCAACCCAGACCATCTCAGTACAAGAAATAAAACCAGTAAAGAATGCAGAAAAAAATGTTATACCTGAACCTCAGCCCTCTAAAAATGATAATGACAAAAACAAATCCAAAAACAAACTTCAAAGTAATATTAACACCAGTAAACCGAGTGGCCCTACAAAACGTCTGTCTAAAGCCACTAGAGATCCTGTCCAAACATTTAACAGGTTTGGATCGTTGGTGGACGCTGTCCCTTCAACATCAGATGCGGATGTGATGGATACATCACCCGCATCAGGGAGATCTTCCAGCCGATCTCCAAGGAAGGGTCGTCCTCGATCCAAACATAAAGACAAATCTCCTACACACCTCCCTCCGTAATGTCTACATACGACAAAATTATACAGTGGAATTGTCGAGGTCTTAAGGTTAATCTTATTGAAATAGCACAGCTGGTCCAATCAATAAATCCTATTGCCCTTTGTCTTCAGGAAACTCATCTGAAGATATCTGACAAAGATAAAATAACTCTCAAAAATTATTCACTTTATAGTACATTTTGTCACAAAGAAGAACGAGCTGCAGGCGGCTCCTCTATCTTCATAAATAACAATATTATCCACAGTCCTGTTGCCCTGAATACACAGCTCCAGGCTGTGGCCGTTCGTGTGTCATTGTCTAAGACAATCACATTGTGTTCTGTTTATATTCCTCCGAACATTTGTTTGTCAGCTTTCGAGCTGCATAAGTTGAAAGAACATTTACCTACACCGTTTATAATAATGGGCGATTTTAATTCCCATAATCCCTTATGGGGAAGTAACCACATAAATAATAAGGGCAAGGTACTAGAAGATTTTTTAACCAAGGAGGAACTGTGTTATTTCAATGATGGTTCTAATACTCATTTACATCCGGGTAATGGCATTTATTCTGCTATTGATCTCAATATCACTGGTCCATCACTTCTGGATTTTGCTTGGAGAGTGCATGAGGATCTTTGTGGTAGTGACCATTTCATAATATTCTAGAGCATCTCACTTCTAATTCTTTAGAACGTGTAGCTAGGTGGAAGTTCGATAAAGCAGATTGGATGGCATTTGAGATGTTCTGTGAGGCTGATATCACTCCACGGACTCTCAATGCAGCAGATGACCCTATATTTAAATTTAATGAGCTTAAATTACGAGCTGCAGATAGAGCTATCCCTAAGACCTCGACCAGTCCAAAATCCAAAAGTAAAGCCTGGTACGACAATGACTGTCGTAAAGCCATAAAGGACCGTAAAAGGGCTGAACGCAAGTTCAATCATTGTCCTACTGATAATAATTTAAACCAGGTTCGTATTCTTGGAGCTATGGCTCGTCGATTACTTAAGTCCAAGAGACGATCTTGTTGGCGGAACTTCGTTTCAGGCATTACGTCCAAAACACCCATGCGTAAGATCTGGAATGTGGTTCAGAAACTTAAGGGCAAAAATAATAAAGCAAAAGTCCAGCACTTGAAAGATGGAGATAAGATACTACCTTCTCCATCCGATATAGCTAATAATTTATCCGAGTCAATTTGTAAAAAATCTTCTTCTGAGAATTATACTTCAGAATTTCAGCATATCAAAAACCAGAAGGAGAAAATTAAATTGCCCTTTTCTTCTAAAAACTTAGAAGATTATAATCGTCCTTTTAATATCGATGAACTAAAAACTGCATTGAGAAAGACACATGATACAACATGTGGTCCTGATAACGTATATTATAAATTTCTGAACCATTTACCACCTGAACCACTTGAGACTCTCTTGGACTTACTGAATCATATTTGGATAACTGGTAATTTTCCACCCTCATTGAGGGAGCCATGTATTATCCCGGTTCCCAAACCGGGTAAGGATAATACTGATCCAAATAATTACCGTCCCATAGCTCTTACCAGTTGTAAGCTGTAAGACTATGGAACGGATGATAAATGATAGACTTGTTTGGTTTCTTGAAACCAACAAGTTACTATCTAATATCCAATGTGGTTTTCGTCAAGGTAGATAAACAGTGGATCACCTTGATCGACTTGAAAGTTATATTCGCGATTTTTTAATAATGAACATGTGGTGTCAATATTTTTTGACCTTGAAAAGGCCTACGACACCACATGGAAATATGGCATTTTAAAAGACCTCGCGGATATGGGCCTTAAAGGTCGATTACTTATATTTATATACAAATTTTTATCTAATCGTCACTCTAAGGTACGGGTGAGGTCCACTCTTTCCGACTCTTATGAGCTATAGGTGAGTGTACCCCAGGGCAGTATCCTTTCACCAACACTGTTCAGCATAAAACTTAATAGCTTGGCCCAAACATTAACATCTGGTACTGAGGGTTGTTTATATGTAGATGATTTCCTGATATGCTACCGGGCGAAAAATATGAATAACATCGAGCGGCAACTGCAGCTTTGTCTCAATAAGATCGAGAAATGGGCAGTTACCAATATTTTTGGATTTTCTACGTCTAAAACCGTCGGTGTGCATTTCTGTAATAAACGCAAACTTCATCTAGACCCTGAGCTTAAATTTTGTGGTGAACCAGTGCTGGGGAAAATAAATTTTTAGGGGTTATATTCGTTAGTAAACTATCTTTTATACCTCACATAAAGACGCTTAAAGCTAAATGTACAAAGGCTCTCAATATAATTAGGGTCGTGTCTAACACCGATTGGGGTGCTGAGCGATCTGTTTCACTCAATTTATATCGTTCTCTGGTGAGGTCCATCATTTATGGTTTCGCTAGGAAATCATATCTTAAAATGTTGGATCCGGTCCATCACCAAGGTTTATGGTTTCGCTAGGAAATCATATCTTAAAATGTTGGATCCGGTCCATCACCAAGGTCTGAGACTCAGTCTTGGTGCCTTTAGAACCTCACCAGTAGAGAGTTTATACGTGGAAGCCAATGAGCCTCCTTTACATAACCGACGTATTAAACTCAGCCTTCAATATGCAACAAAGCTTAAAGCTCACCCAATAAACCCTGCCTACGACTGTATTTGCAATCCATCATATGTAGACAAATATACTAAATGTCCCAACAAGATCCCTCCTTTCGGTCTTCGTATACGGGAAAATGTTGTGGAAGCTAACATCAAGCTAGAGGAGATAGCTCCGGTGTCTTTTCCGGAGTCTACTCCCTGGCTTCTTCCACAACCTAAACTAATATTAGCTCTACGTCAACATAATAAATCGAATATAAACCCTCTTATAATTCAGCAAGCTTTTGCTGATATTAAGGCTAATTATTCACGTTATAAATTTATATACACCGACGGGTCGAAGGATGGGGACAGGGTTGTCGCTGCGGCTGTCTTAGAACAGCTGGTCTCTTCTCTTCGTCTTCCGTCTTCATCGTCTATCTTTTCTGCAGAAGCCAGGGCTATACTCCTGGCCTTATCATATGTTTCCTCTGGGCGTGCCCAGAGGGCAATGATATGCAGTGACTCGCTCTCCTGCCTTTTGGCAATGCAGAATAATAAATTTAAAAACCCGCTTATTCTGGAAATTTGGGCCTTACATAGAAAAGTGATTAAAAGAGGCAAAGATATATTCTGTTGGATACCTAGCCATGTTGGTATCCATGGAAACACAGTCGTTGATAGGGAGGCAAGGGCTGCCCTAAATAAATCCATATCAACAGTTAAAATCCCGTATACTGATTTTAAATCTAATATTCTTTAGTATATTCGTCGCCTTTGGCAGGTTGAATGGGACATGCAGGTGTGTAATAAACTGCACGCTATTCACCCCGTCATTGGCCATAACTCTTATACACTGGGTATGTCTCGTAGAGACCAAGTGGTTTTAACAAGATGTCGTGTTGGGCATTCTCGTCAAATATTACAAACCATCTAGTGTAACTCACCAAAAGATTTCAGACAAAAGCATTAATTTTTATTCGAACCAGTGTTAAGGCATCTTCAAAGCTTGTCAGAAACTGCAGTACGAACGACTCTACATCCCACCGTGTAGTAGCCCAAAGACACTGGTGAAAGGCTGCAATGTTTTCTATACATGCAAAAATGGTTGAAAAACTAACAGCCTTTCTCCACGAAAATACACCCAATTTCTAAACCAGGGTTACCATTGTAAAGAACACTGCAAGTCATCCACTGTTACACACCTGCGACAAGACATTATACACGATCTCTTGTGTGAGAAGGTTTTCATATCGGGAGAATGAAAATCCGATGTAAAGATGTATACCTTGCCCCGTATTTCTGGAGAGTTTATTGCCCCATTGAAAGCGTAATGGTCCCCGTAGCGCAGTGGCTAAGGCGCTGGACTTCTAATCCAGAGGGAGTTCGGCTGTGACTGCCTTGGTGGTCGGACGTGTTTTGTGTGTTGCGAGTTGTTGTTGTTGTTGGCGTTGTTTTCCCGAGGGGCCTGGCTTTTTCGCTATGGCCTCCTCAAACATGAATCGGCATTCCCGGAATGGAAGTTTGTACCAGAAGGATTTATCGTTACTTGTGGAGGTTGGAGACAACAAAAGAATATCGGCTGAAAAGGTGATTGCGGAAATTGAACATGTTTGTGGACTAAACAGTCTTCTTGCATGTGTGCCGAAAGGTACCGTTGGGTTCGAGATTACTGTGGCAGAGAAAGAAGTGTGTGATTTATTGAAAGATGGGATTACGGTAGAGGGCCAGGAGTGTTCGTGCACAGAGGTTACAAGAAGGTCTGTGGTCGTGTCATTCATGCACTTATCGAGCTATGTGCAGGACAGCGAAATTAGAGCCAAACTCTTGGAAATGAATGTGGAAACGGTGACGGAAATCAAACGGCGCTTTTACAAAGGTACCAATATAGCCGATGGAACAAGGTATGTGCGTGTTGTTCTTCCACCAAATGTGAAATCGTTGCCGTATGCCATGTAGTTTAGCACGGGAAACAGCTACGAATATTTTCGTGTTGTACATGACAATCAAGTAAAACTCCTTGTGCTTGTCCGACGATCATTTATTTAAGGATTGCCCAGAATTTCGCTGCCATAAGTGTTTGCGCCAAGGCCACATGGCAAAGGCGTGTGCCACCCCCCGGTGTGAGAATTGTGGTAAAGCAGGTGAAAGGTGTTACTGCGAAGGGTGTTTCGATTGCAACTGTTCCCCTTGCACATGCAATGAACACATAGAATGTGGCACCTGTAACATGTTTACTTGCCAGTGCTCACAATCGGAGAATGATCAACGGGTGGCCAACAAGGCGACAACAGTTCACGACGACGAAGGTAGGCATGAAAGCCTGCAAGCGCCCGAGCTCAACAACCCAGATATTCTTGAGACCCAGCTCGCGGCAACGACCGGTAATGAAAGAGCAGATCCAGAGCAGCAGGCGCTGGAGAGTGGAGATCTCGTGGCTGTTCTCCCTGAGTGTGGTGGCGACAACAATGACCCGGACTGCAGGGTAACAAGTGGTGCGATGAGGGTTGACCAAGAGGAGGGGAGAGACTGCGATTGTGGAGACATAGACTCCTCACAAGGATCGGGATTTTCTGAGGTGATCAACAAACGTAGACGACGGTACAAACCCCAGCCGAATCTAAACAAAGCGAGAAGGATGGTCCAATACAAGAAGAAGGATAATATGTAAACTGACACTAATGGTTTTCCTCTTAAGAATTGTCATCATGGCGGTATGTCTATGCTTTTTCACTCTTTTTCTTATGTTTACTTTTGCCACATTGAATTGTAATGGACTCAGGGATATAAATAAGTTAAAGGAAGTTCTGAACCATCATATTACTTCAGACCTTATTGCGCTACAGGAAACACACTGGGATGATGCTTTCATAGAAAACATTAAACACGTTATCGACGGCGATATACATTATAGTAATTCTCCAGACAAGTTTAAAGGTGTAGCCTTTGTGATCAGAAAACAACATAAACATTACATTAAGGACGTTTATTTCAGTGACTCAGGTCGTTGTATTAAGGTAACAATTTCTATTCAGGGACATGAAATCGATGTCATCAATGTTTACGCTCCGAATTCTGTTGCGGAGAGAACTGACTTTTTTAAAAATCTAGTGCATGTAGTGAGCGATAGACCTCTTATCATGATGGGCGATTTTAACACGGTTTTTGCACGGGAGGATCGTTTAAGCCTTACTTTGGAGTCCGGTAAGTCTAGGGCGGTATTATGCAATACTATGCAGACTTACAATCTAGCAGATTTGTGGCGTACTAGGCATCCTGATAAAACTGGTTTTACGTGGCGACGTCATGTGGACGGTGTGTTGCGCCAGAGTAGAATAGATCATTGTTTAATTTCTAGGCAGTTGTTGGCTAGTTGTCAATACGTCCATATAAAATTTTCTCCCTATAGTGACCATTCCATCGTCTATGCAAAGTTTGAATTTTCTAGTGTGGAAAGAGGCCCTGGCCTATATGTTTTTAATAACACGTTGTTAAATGACGATGGTTTTTGCTCTGCCGTGAATCAGCTAATTGACAAACAGTTGACTTGTCCGTTGTATGTTCACGACATTTGTACATGGTGGGATAACCTTAAGTACAAAATCAAGACCTTTTCACAGTCATATGGCAAAAGACGTCAAAAGAAAAAATACGAAGAAATTAATGCTATTCAGAGAAAATTAGACCATGAGTATAGACGTGCCAGTGTTGTGCCTAATTATAATTTTAAGTACATTGTGCAACTTGAGGGGGAACTCGAGGTTTTTGAAAAGGAGAAGTGTAAGGGTGCTATTTTACGATCTAAAGCCCTCTATGTACACGAGAGTGATAAAAACACAAAGTATTTCCTGAATTTGGAAAAACACAAACAACAAGATAAAACCATGAAAAGCTTGACGGCGTCAAATGGCAGTACTGTATCAGATTGTAGAGGCATTTTGGGCGAAGTGTACTCATATTATAGTAGCTTGTACAAGTACGACCCGATTGATGAAGAAGCCAAGAAATCTGTGTTAGGGTCTATAGATGTATCCTTAAATGAAGAAGATAGGCTCCTGTGCGAGCAGCCTCTAACATTGGAAGAAATGACAACATCCTTGGGTGGTATGGCCGGTAATAAAAGCCCGGGTAATGACGGATTGACGGTGGAGTTTTATCGCCACTTTTGGGGACTTTTAGGCCCAATTCTTTTTGATGTTTATGAGGATATCTTCAACAGAGGGCAGCTGACAAGAGTAATGAAAAGTGGAGTTATTTCACTTATTTACAAGCAGAGATAGGAGACAGGTCCCTCCTTAAAAACTGGCGCCCAATCAGCCTACTCAATGTGGATTATAAAATAATTTCTAGGTGTATGGCCAACCGACTTAAGAAAGTCATTGGAACTATCGTTAATGAATGTCAAACATGTTGTGTTCCCCGGTAGGGATATAGCCGACACAATATGCAGTCTACGTGATGCCTTGTACTATGTAGAAAACGATGAAGTCGAAGCATATTTTATTAAACTTGATCAAGAGAAAGCCTTCGACCGAGTAGCACATGGGTTTTTAAATGATGTTTTAACACAGTATGGATTTGGTGATAACTTTGGCACTTGGATTTCAATTTTCTACACCGACATAAGGTCTTCTGTAAAGTGCAATGGGCATGTGACCCAATATTTTTCCGTATGTAAATCTGTGCGACAGGGTTGCCCCATATCCGCACTATTGTATGTTCTTAGCGTTGAACCTTTAGGCTCATTATTAAGACGTTCACCAGATGTAAAGCGTATCGATATCCCTGGCATGAACACACAATGTTTGCTATTTCAGCATGCAGACGACGCAACTTTAACGGTCTGTAATCGTTCTTCGGTTAAAAGTGTGTTGCGTGTTGTCAATAAATATTGTGAGGCTTCAAATGCCAAGGTAAATTTTGAAAAATCTGAAATTTATTGTTGTGGTATTAATGACAACGTTGACAAAATCGAAAACATTCCTGTTGTAAAGGACTCAATAAAAGTCTTAGGCGTGCATCTTGGTCCGAACCAAAACGTATGCAATGAGCGAAATTGGACAGAAAAGCTCAAAAGTGTAAAGTGCACTGTTAATATGTGGAAACAACGCAAATTGTCCTTGCAAGGCAAAGTGGCAATTATAATGTCCTTATTATTGTCTAGATTCTGGTACAACGTGGCCGTTTTACCAGTCCCAGATGTTATTTTACAAGATGTAAAACAAATGTGCATGGATTTTGTTTGGGGCAATAAGGCTCATTTGGTGTCCTACGGAACGATTATAAATGACAGGACTAAAGGTGGTTTAGGTCTGCCAGATATACGGAGCAAAGTGAAGGCTTTGCGGCTGAAATTTATGGGCCGTTTTTTCGATGATACCCGGTCTGCTGTATGGAAGACCTTCTTCAAGTTTTTCTTATCGAGATGGCAAAATCTGAACTTATACATGCCTTTGTTTTATATGTCATTGAATAAATCCCTGTTGTGCGGTATTCCTCCTTTTTACGCCGAAATGATGTTAGCCTGGTCAGACCTGCGGAAAAATGTAACTGTGTGTATTACAAATGCACAACAGGTTCTTTATCAACCTATTTTCTATAATCCAAACATCGCTATAGAGCAACACGCTCAAACCTTCGACTTTTTTATTAGAGCAAAGTTGTTTTGTATTAAGGATTTTCTCTATATTGTTATCTCCGGGTTTCTTCCAGAAAGTGCTATTGTTGAGATGGTGTTAGATGAATGTCCGGATGCAAATATTTCTAAAGTTGTTAGTGTGTATGGCGCTATCAAGTCTGCGATACCAATGGAATGGCTAAATATATTGGGTAGAATCAATAATTGCTCTGAGAGAGAGAGTGAACCCTGTATCACTGTGAAGGGGACTGTTTTTCAACTGCATACATTCACAACAGGTATTTTGTACAAATATGTCAGACAACATTTGATAAGGGAACCAGCCTCTGTGAGATACTGGATCAGGCTGTTTCCTAATTTTGATGTTGGCATTGTGTGGCCACTTGTAGGTAGCCCTGGAAAGAGTCCAGAATCGGTTCCAGAGTCCAGAACCGTTCTGTTCACCCAAGCGTTTTAAACCAGATGTCTCACCAGGAGCTCTTGCTGTTCGGAGTAACGAGGAAGGTGAAATGTGTAAATTTCGTTTTTGTCAATATTGTCTGCAGTTTGGCCAGATTGGCAATATACAAAACAAGAAATTTGATGGTGTATGACGGAAAACAAGGGTCAGTTAAGGCTTTATTTAAGTCCTTATTAAAAACAAATATACTTTCCTCTAGTTTGTATTGGGGAAAACGTAAAGATTTCTTTGACAAGCACTACTTGAACAAAAATCCTTTCATCAAGATAAATGCTAATGGTGAACTAATTATAAACTTGCCACATTAGACACTGGAAAGCTGTGTACAAGATATTAATGGAAGCACTAACACTGTGATAAAATGTTTTTAATCTCAGGGCAAACTTGTAAGAAAATGTCTGTACCGTTTCATGTATACTGAAGGAAATAAAATATTTCTCAAGAAAGGCGCTGGACTTCTAATCCAGAGGCCGCGGGTTCGAATCTCGCCGGGGATGTTTTCTTTGCCTTTATCAATACAGCAAATAAATCACCGAATCAGGTTGGGGATGTTTATTTTCTACAGCAAATAAATCACCGTAACAAATTCTTTACACAGCTCTCCTCACGTCTGATTTGCGTTGATTTTAATAAAAATGTTATTTCAAATAAGAAATCGCGGTCAGCCTCCAGCGAGGTTCGTACTCGCGACCCCTGGCTTACGAGACCAGTGCTCTACCACTGGGCTATAGAGGCCTTCTCCGTACTCACTAGAAACGAACTGAAGGTAAGAAGAACTTGTTCAAATTCTCTCATTTCTCGCTCTAAATAGACTATTCTCATCATTTTGCTGTAGAAATACCACGCAAAAAAAGGATGAAAGACTCGACCAGGGCAGCGAAAACCAGTTTGCTCAGGTATGACCAAAGACAGACCACTCACTCGAATTTCTTTCAACATGACAAAAACTATGAGAAAAAAACACCTAATCTTCAATCAAACCAATATTAAAGCAACTTCATAGCTTGCCTAAAGTGAAGCCCTTAACCAGACAACACTGTGCCAAACGTGGAATTCTTGTACACATACAACAGTTGTTGAAAGTCCCCAATTTCGACAAAAGAATTACATCTCTAACAAATATTACAAACCATCTAGTGTAACTGACCAAAAGATTTCAGACAAAAGCATTAATCTTAAATCGAACCAGTGTTGAAGCATCTTCAAAGCTTGCCAGAAACTGCAATGGAAACGACTCTACATCCCATCGTGTAGTAGCCCAAAGATACTGGTGAAAGGCTGCAATGTTTTGTATACCTGCAAAAATGGTTGAAAACATAACAGCCTTTCTCCACGAAAATACACATAATTTCAACACCAGGGTTACCATTGTAAAGACACTGCAAGTCATCCACTGTTACACACCTGCGAGATGACATTATTTCTTTCAAGATGCCAAAAACTATGAGAAAATCCTAACCTACTTGATCTAATCTTCCATCAAACCAATAACAAAGCATCTTCAAAGTTTGCCTAAAAGTGAAGCCCTTATCCAGGCAACACTGTGCCAAAAGTGGAATTCTTGTACATATACAACAGTTGTTGAAAGTCTCGAATTTCGACAAAAGAATTACATCTCTAACAAATATTACAAACCATCTAGTGTAACTGACCAAAAGATTTCAGACAAAAGAATTAATCTTAAATCGAACCGACGTTAACGCATCTTCAAAGCTTGCCAGAAACTGCAGTGCAAACGACTCTCTACATCCCACCGTGTAGTAGCCCAAAGACACTGGTGAAAGGCTGCAATACATTGGATACCTGCAAACATGGTTGAAAAAAAAACACCCTTTCTCCACGAAAATACACCCAATCTCTACACCAGGGTTACCATTGTAAAGAACACTGCAAGTCATCCACTGTTACACACCTGCGACAAGACATTATACACGATCTCTTGTGTGAGAAGGTATTCATATCGGGAGAATGAAAATCCGATGTAAAGATGAATATCTTGCCTCGTATTTCTGGAGAGTTTATTGCTCCATTGAAATCGTAATGGTCCACGTAGCGCAGTGGATAGCGCGCTGGACTTCTAATACAGAGGTCGCGGGTTCGAATCCCGCCGGGGATGTTTTCTTTGCATTTAACAATACAGCAAATAAATCACCGAATCCCACCGGCGATGTTCCTTGGCTTTTACCACTACACCAAATAAATCACCGCAACAAATTCCTTACACAGCTCTCATCACGTGTGATTTGCGTTGATTTTAATAAAAAGGTTATTTCAAATACGATATCGCTGTCAGCCTCCAGCGAGGTTCGAACTCGCGACCCCTGGTTTACGAGACCAGTGCTCTACCACTGAGCTATAGAGGCCTTCTCCATAATCACTAGAAACGAACTGAAGGTAAGAAGAACTTGTTCAAATTCTTTCATTTCTCGCTCTAAATAGACTATTCTCATCATTTTGATGTAGAAATACCACGCAAACAAACGGATGAGAGACTCGACCAGGGCAGCGAAAACCAGTTTGCTCAGGTATGACCAAAGACAGACCACTCACTCGAATTTCTTTCAAGATAACACAAATAATGAGAAAAAACACCTAATCTTCGATCAAACCACTAGTAAAGCAACTTCAAAGTTTGCCTAAAAGTGGAGAACTTATCCAGGCAACACTCTGCCATAGGTGTAATTGTTGTACAAATACAACAGTTGTTGAAAGTCCCCAATTTCGACAAAAGAATTACATCTCTAACAAATATTGCAAACCATCTAGTGTAACTGACCAAAAGATTTCAGACAAAAGCATTAATCTTAAATCGAACCAGTGTTGAAGCATCTTCAAAGCTTGCCAGAAACTGCAGTGCAAACGACTCTACATCCCACCAAAAATGGTTGAAAACATAACAGCCTTTCTCCACGAAAATACACATAATTCCAACACCAGGGTTACCATTGTAAAGACACTGCAAGTCATCCACTGTTACACACCTGCGACAATACATTATTTTTTTCAAGATGCCAAAAACTATGAGAAAAACGTAACCTACTTAATCTAATCTTCCATCAAACCAATAACAAAGCATCCTCAAAGTTTGCCTGAAAGTGAAGCCCTTATCCAGGCAACACTGTGCCAAAAGTGGAATTCTTGTACACATACAACAGTTGTTGAAAGTCTCCAATGTCGACAAAAGAATTACATCTCTAACAAATATTACAAACCATCTAGTGTAACTGACCAAAAGATTTCAGACAAAAGCATTAATCTTAAATCGAACCAATGTTAACGCATCTTCAAAGTTTGCCAGAAACTGCAGTGCAAACGACTCTCTACATCCCATCGTGTAGTAGCCCAAAGACACTGGTGAAAGGCTGCAATGTTTTGTATACCTGCAAAAATGGTTGAAAACATAACAGCCTTTCTCCACGAAAATACACATAATTTCAACACCAGGGTTACCATTGTAAAGACACTGCAAGTCATCCACTGTTACACACCTGCGAGATGACATTATTTCTTTCAAGATGCCAAAAACTATGAGAAAATCCTAACCTACTTAATCTAATCTTCCATCAAACCAATAACAAAGCATCTTCAAAGTTTGCCTAAAAGTGAAGCCCTTATCCAGGCAACACTGTGCCAAAAGTGGAATTCTTGTACATATACAACAGTTGTTGAAAGTCTCGAATTTCGACAAAAGAATTACATCTCTAACAAATATTACAAACCATCTAGTGTAACTGACCAAAAGATTTCAGACAAAAGAATTAATCTTAAATCGAACCGACGTTAACGCATCTTCAAAGCTTGCCAGAAACTGCAGTGCAAACGACTCTCTACATCCCACCGTGTAGTAGCCCAAAGACACTGGTGAAAGGCTGCAATACATTGGATACCTGCAAACATGGTTGAAAAAAAAACACCCTTTCTCCACGAAAATACACCCAATCTCTACACCAGGGTTACCATTGTAAAGAACACTGCAAGTCATCCACTGTTACACACCTGCGACAAGACATTATACACGATCTCTTGTGTGAGAAGGTATTCATATCGGGAGAATGAAAATCCGATGTAAAGATGAATATCTTGCCTCGTATTTCTGGAGAGTTTATTGCTCCATTGAAATCGTAATGGTCCACGTAGCGCAGTGGATAGCGCGCTGGACTTCTAATACAGAGGTCGCGGGTTCGAATCCCGCCGGGGATGTTTTCTTTGCATTTATCAATACAGCAAATAAATCACCGAATCCCACCGGCGATGTTCCTTGGCTTTTACCACTACAGCAAATAAATCACCGCAACAAATTCCTTACACAGTTCTCATCACGTGTGATTTGCGATGATTTTAATAAAAAGGTTATTTCAAATACGACATCGCTGTCAGCCTCCAGCGAGGTTCGAACTCGCGACCCCTGGTTTACGAGACCAGTGCTCTACCACTGAGCTATAGAGGCCTTCTCCGTAATCACTAGAAACGAACTGAAGGTAAGAAGAACTTGTTCAAATTCTTTCATTTCTCGCTCTAAATAGACTATTCTCATCATTTTGATGTAGAAATACCACTCAAACAAACGGATGAGAGACTCGACCAGGGCAGCGAAAACCAGTTTGCTCAGGTATGACCAAAGACAGACCACTCACTCGAATTTCTTTCAAGATAACACAAATAATGAGAAAAAACACCTAATCTTCGATCAAACCACTAGTAAAGCAACTTCAAAGTTTGCCTAAAAGTGGAGAACTTATCCAGGCAACACTCTGCCATAGGTGTAATTGTTGTACAAATACAACAGTTGTTGAAAGTCCCCAATTTCGACAAAAGAATTACATCTCTAACAAATATTGCAAACCATCTAGTGTAACTGACCAAAAGATTTCAGACAAAAGCATTAATCTTAAATCGAACCAGTGTTGAAGCATCTTCAAAGCTTGCCAGAAACTGCAGTGCAAACGACTCTACATCCCACCAAAAATGGTTGAAAACATAACAGCCTTTCTCCACGAAAATACACATAATTCCAACACCAGGGTTACCATTGTAAAGACACTGCAAGCCATCCACTGTTACACACCTGCGACAATACATTATTTTTTTCAAAATGCCAAAAACTATGAGAAAAACCTAACCTACTTAATCGAATCTTCCATCAAACCAATAACAAAGCATCTTCAAAGTTTGCCTAAAAGTGAAGCCCTTATCGAGGCAACACTGTGCCAAAAGTGGAATTCTTGTACACATACAACAGTTGTTGAAAGTCTCCAATGTCGATAAAAGAATTACATCTCTAACAAATATTACAAACCATCTAGTGTAACTGACCAAAAGATTTCAGACAAAAGCATTAATCTTAAATCGAACCAATGTTAACGCATCTTCAAAGCTTGCCAGAAACTGCAGTGCAAACGACTCTCTACATCCCATCGTGTAGTAGCCCAAAGACACTGGTGAAAGGCTGCAATACATTGGATACCTGCAAACAAGGTTTAAAAACACCCTTTTCCACGAAAATACACCCACCCTACACCAGGTTACCATTGTAAAGAACACCGCAAGTCATCCACTGTTACACACCTGCGACAAGACATTATACACATCTTTGTGTGAGAAGGTAGCCCCATGATATCAGGAGTAAATGAAAATCCGATGTAAAGATGAATATCTTGCCCCGTATTTCGGAGAGTCGGTTGCTCCATTGAAATCGTACGGTCCCCGGTAGCGCAGTGGATGCTGACTTCTAATCCAGAGGTCGCGGGTTCTGTAACCGCCGGGATGTTTTCGCATTTAACAATACAGCAAATAAATCACCGAATCCCACCGGCGATGTTCCTGGCTTGCAATTAATTACACCAAATAAATCGCAACAAATTCCTTACACAGCTCTCATCACGTGTGATTTGCGTTGATTTTAATAAAAAGGTTATTTCAAATACGACATCGCTGTCAGCCTCCAGCGAGGTTCGAACTCGCGACCCCTGGTTTACGAGACCAGTGCTCTAGTACTGAGCTATAGAGGCCTTCTCCATAATCACTAGAAACGAACTGAAGGTAAGAAGAGCTTGTTCAAATTCTTTCATTTCTCGCTCTAAATAGACTATTCTCATCATTTTGATGTAGAAATACCACTCAAACAAACGGATGAGAGACTCGACCAGGGCAGCCAAAACCAGTTTGCTCAGGTATGACCAAAGACAGACCACTCACTCGAATTTCTTTCAAGATAACACAAATAATGAGAAAAAACACCTAATCTTCGATCAAACCACTAGTAAAGCAACTTCAAAGTTTGCCTAAAAGTGGAGAACTTATCCAGGCAACACTCTGCCATAGGTGTAATTGTTGTACAAATACAACAGTTGTTGAAAGTCCCCAATTTCGACAAAAGAATTACATCTCTAACAAATACGTAAACCATTCGCGTAACGACCAAAAGATTTCGCACAAAGCATTAATTCAAACTTGAACCAGTGTTGAAGCACCTTCAAAGCTTGCTAGAAACTGGGTGAAAACGACTCCTACATCCCACCAAAATGGTTGAAAACATAACAGCCTTTCAATGAAAATACACATAACTCCAACACCAGGGTTACCATTGTAAAGACACTGCAAGTCATCCACTGTTACACACCTGCGACAATACATTATTTTTTTCAAGATGCCAAAAACTATGAGAAAAACCTAACCTACTTAATCTAATCTTCCATCAAACCAATAACAAAGCATCCTCAAAGTTTGCCTAAAAGTGAAGCCCTTATCCAGGCAACACTGTGCCAAAAGTGGAATTCTTGTACACATACAACAGTTGTTGAAAGTCTCCAATGTCGACAAAAGAATTACATCTCTAACAAATATTACAAACCATCTAGTGTAACTGACCAAAAGATTTCAGACAAAAGCATTAATCTTAAATCGAACCAATGCTAACGCATCTTCAAAGCTTGCCAGAAACTGCAGTGCAAACGACTCTCTACATCCCACCGTGTAGTAGCCCAAAGACACTGGTGAAAGGCTGCAATACATTGGATACCTGCAAACATGGTTGAAAAAAAAACACCCTTTCTCCACGAAAATACACCCAATTTCTACACCAGGGTTACCATTGTAAAGAACACTGCAAGTCATCCACTGTTACACACCTGCGACAAGACATTATACACGATCTCTTGTGTGAGAAGGTATTCATATCGGGAGAATGAAAATCCGATGTAAAGATGAATATCTTGCCCCGTATTTCTGGAGAGTTTATTGCTCCATTGAAATCGTAATGGTCCCCGTAGCGCAGTGGATAGCGCGCTGGACTTCTAATCCAGAGGTCGCGGGTTCGAATCCCGCCGGGGATGTTTTCTTTGCATTTATCAATACAGCAAATAAATCACCGAATACCGCCGGCGATGTTCCTTGGCTTTTACCACTACACCAAATAAATCACCGCAACAAATTCCTTACACAGATCTCATCACGTGTGATTTGCGTTGATTTTAATAAAAAGGTTATTTCAAATACGACATCGCTGTCAGCCTCCAGCGAGGTTCGAACTCGCGACCCCTGGTTTACGAGACCAGTGCTCTACCACTGAGCTATAGAGGCCTTCTCCGTAATCACTAGAAACGAACTGAAGGTAAGAAGAACTTGTTCAAATTCTTTCATTTCTCGCTATAAATAGACTATTCTCATCATTTTGATGTAGAAATACCACGCAAACAAACGGATGAGAGACTCGACGAGGGCAGCGAAAACCAGTTTGCTCAGGTATGACCAAAGACAGACCACTCACTCGAATTTCTTTCAAGATAACACAAATAATGAGAAAAAACACCTAATCTTCGATCAAACCACTAGTAAAGCAACTTCAAAGTTTGCCTAAAAGTGGAGAACTTATCCAGGCAACACTCTGCCATAGGTGTAATTGTTGTACAAATACAACAGTTGTTGAAAGTCCCCAATTTCGACAAAAGAATTACATCTCTAACAAATATTGCAAACCATCTAGTGTAACTGACCAAAAGATTTCAGACAAAAGCATTAATCTTAAATCGAACCAGTGTTGAAGCATCTTCAAAGCTTGCCAGAAACTGCAGTGCAAACGACTCTACATCCCACCAAAAATGGTTGAAAACATAACAGCCTTTCTCCACGAAAATACACATAATTCCAACACCAGGGTTACCATTGTAAAGACACTGCAAGTCATCCATTGTTACACACCTACGACAACACATTATTTTTTTCAAGATGCCAAAGACTATGAGAAAAACCTAACCTACTTAATCTAATCTTCCATCAAACCAATAACAAAGCATCTTCAAAGTTTGCCTAAAAGTGAAGCCCTTATCCAGGCAACACTGTGCCAAAAGTGGAATTCTTGTACACATACAACAGTTGTTGAAAGTCTCCAATGTCGACAAAAGAATTACATCTCTAACAAATATTACAAACCATCTAGTGTAACTGACCAAAAGATTTCAGACAAAAGCATTAATCTTAAATCGAACCAATGCTAACGCATCTTCAAAGCTTGCCAGAAACTGCAGTGCAAACGACTCTCTACATCCCACCGTGTAGTAGCCCAAAGACACTGGTGAAAGGCTGCAATACATTGGATACCTGCAAACATGGTTGAAAAAAAAACACCCTTTCTCCACGAAAATACACCCAATTTCTACACCAGGGTTACCATTGTAAAGAACACTGCAAGTCATCCACTGTTACATACCTGCGACAAGACATTATACACGATCTCTTGTGTGAGAAGGTATTCATATCGGGAGAATGAAAATCCGATGTAAAGATGAATATCTTGCCCCGTATTTCTGGAGAGTTTATTGCTCCATTGAAATCGTAATGGTCCACGTAGCGCAGTGGATAGCGCGCTGGACTTCTAATCCAGAGGTCGCGGGTTCGAATCCCGCCGGGGATGTTTTCTTTGCATTTATCAATACAGCAAATAAATCACCGAATACCGCCGGCGATGTTCCTTGGCATTTACCACTACACCAAATAAATCACCGCAACAAATTCCTTACACAGATCTCATCACGTGTGATTTGCGTTGATTTTAATAAAAAGGTTATTTCAAATACGACATCGCTGTCAGCCTCCAGCGAGGTTCGAACTCGCGACCCCTGGTTTACGAGACCAGTGCTCTACCACTGAGCTATAGAGGCCTTCTCCGTAATCACTAGAAACGAACTGAAGGTAAGAAGAACTTGTTCAAATTCTTTCATTTCTCGCTATAAATAGACTATTCTCATCATTTTGATGTAGAAATACCACGCAAACAAACGGATGAGAGACTCGACCAGGGCAGCGAAAACCAGTTTTCTCAGGTATGACCAAAGACAGACCACTCACTCGAATTTCTTTCAAGATAACACAAATAATGAGAAAAAACACCTAATCTTCGATCAAACCACTAGTAAAGCAACTTCAAAGTTTGCCTAAAAGTGGAGAACTTATCCAGGCAACACTCTGCCATAGGTGTAATTGTTGTACAAATACAACAGTTGTTGAAAGTCCCCAATTTCGACAAAAGAATTACATCTCTAACAAATATTGCAAACCATCTAGTGTAACTGACCAAAAGATTTCAGACAAAAGCATTAATCTTAAATCGAACCAGTGTTGAAGCATCTTCAAAGCTTGCCAGAAACTGCAGTGCAAACGACTCTACATCCCACCAAAAATGGTTGAAAACATAACAGCCTTTCTCCACGAAAATACACATAATTCCAACACCAGGGTTACCATTGTAAAGACACTGCAAGTCATCCATTGTTACACACCTGCGACAACACATTATTTTTTTCAAGATGCCAAAGACTATGAGAAAAACCTAACCTACTTAATCTAATCTTCCATCAAACCAATAACAAAGCATCTTCAAAGTTTGCCTAAAAGTGAAGCCCTTATCCAGGCAACACTGTGCCAAAAGTGGAATTCTTGTACACATACAACAGTTGTTGAAAGTCTCCAATGTCGACAAAAGAATTACATCTCTAACAAATATTACAAACCATCTAGTGTAACTGACCAAAAGATTTCAGACAAAAGCATTAATCTTAAATCGAACCAATGCTAACGCATCTTCAAAGTTTGCCAGAAACTGCAGTGCAAACGACTCTCTACATCCCACCGTGTAGTAGCCCAAAGACACTGGTGAAAGGCTGCAATACATTGGATACCTGCAAACATGGTTGAAAAAAAAACACCCTTTCTCCTCGAAAATACACCCAATTTCTACACCAGGGTTACCATTGTAAAGAACACTGCAAGTCATCCACTGTTACACACCTGCGACAAGATATTATACACGATCTCTTGTGTGAGAAGGTATTCATATCGGGAGAATGAAAATCCGATGTAAAGATGAATATCTTGCCCCGTATTTCTGGAGAGTTTATTGCTCCATTGAAATCGTAATGGTCCCCGTAGCGCAGTGGATAGCGCGCTGGACTTCTAATCCAGAGGTCGCGGGTTCGAATCCCGCCGGGGATGTTTTCTTTGCATTTATCAATACAGCAAATAAATCACCGAATACCGCCGGCGATGTTCCTTGGCTTTTACCACTACACCAATTAATCACCGCAACAAATTCCTTACACAGATCTCATCACGTGTGATTTGCGTTGATTTTAATAAAAAGGTTATTTCAAATACGACAACGCTGTCAGCCTCCAGCGAAGTTCGAACTCGCGACCCCTGGTTTACGAGACCAGTGCTCTACCACTGAGCTATAGAGGCCTTCTCCCTAATCACTAGAAACGAACTGAAGGTAAGAAGAACTTGTTCAAATTCTTTCATTTCTCGCTATAAATAGACTATTCTCATCATTTTGATGTAGAAATACCACGCAAACAAACGGATGAGAGACTCGACCAGGGCAGCGAAAACCAGTTTTCTCAGGTATGACCAAAGACAGACCACTCACTCGAATTTCTTTCAAGATAACACAAATAATGAGAAAAAACACCTAATCTTCGATCAAAACACTAGTAAAGCAACTTCAAAGTTTGCCTAAAAGTGGAGAACTTATCCAGGCAACACTCTGCCATAGGTGTAATTGTTGTACAAATACAACAGTTGTTGAAAGTCCCCAATTTCGACAAAAGAATTACATCTCTAACAAATATTGCAAACCATCTAGTGTAACTGACCAAAAGATTTCAGACAAAAGCATTAATCTTAAATCGAACCAGTGTTGAAGCATCTTCAAAGCTTGCCAGAAACTGCAGTGCAAACGACTCTACATCCCACCAAAAATGGTTGAAAACATAACAGCCTTTCTCCACGAAAATACACATAATTCCAACACCAGGGTTACCATTGTAAAGACACTGCAAGTCATCCACTGTTACACACCTGCGACAATACATTATTTTTTTCAAGATGCCAAAAACTATGAGAAAAACCTAACCTACTTAATCTAATCTTCCATCAAACCAATAACAAAGCATCTTCAAAGTTTGCCTAAAAGTGAAGCCCTTATCCAGGCAACACTGTGCCAAAAGTGGAATTCTTGTACACATACAACAGTTGTTGAAAGTCTCCAATGTCGACAAAAGAATTACATCTCTAACAAATATTACAAACCATCTAGTGTAACTGACCAAAAGATTTCAGACAAAAGCATTAATCTTAAATCGAACCAATGTTAACGCATCTTCAAAGCTTGCCAGAAACTGCAGTGCAAACGACTCTCTACATCCCACCGTGTAGTAGCCCAAAGACACTGGTGAAAGGCTGCAATACATTGGATACCTGCAAACATGGTTGAAAAAAAAACAGCCTTTCTCCACGAAAATACACCCAATTTCTACACCAGGGTTACCATTGTAAAGAACACTGCAAGTCATCCACTGTTACACACCTGCGACAAGACATTATACACGATCTCTTGTGTGAGAAGGTATTCATATCGGGAGAATGAAAATCCGATGTAAAGATGAATATCTTGCCCCGTATTTCTGGAGAGTTTATTGCTCCATTGAAATCGTAATGGTCCCCGTAGCGCAGTGGATAGCGCGCTGGACTTCTAATCCAGAGGTCGCGGGTTCGAATCCCGCCGGGGATGTTTTCTTTGCATTTATCAATACAGCAAATAAATCACCGAATACCGCCGGCGATGTTCCTTGGCTTTTACCACTACAGCAAATAAATCACCGCAACAAATTCCTTACACAGTTCTCATCACGTGTGATTTGCGATGATTTTAATAAAAAGGTTATTTCAAATACGACATCGCTGTCAGCCTCCAGCGAGGTTCGAACTCGCGACCCCTGGTTTACGAGACCAGTGCTCTACCACTGAGCTATAGAGGCCTTCTCCATAATCACTAGAAACGAACTGAAGGTAAGAAGAACTTGTTCAAATTCTTTCATTTCTCGCTCTAAATAGACTATTCTCATCATTTTGATGTAGAAATACCACGCAAACAAACGGATGAGAGACTCGACCAGGGCAGCGAAAACCAGTTTGCTCAGGTATGACCAAAGACAGACCACTCACTCGAATTTCTTTCAAGATAACACAAATAATGAGAAAAAACACCTAATCTTCGATCAAACCACTAGTAAAGCAACTTCAAAGTTTGCCTAAAAGTGGAGAACTTATCCAGGCAACACTCTGCCATAGGTGTAATTGTTGTACAAATACAACAGTTGTTGAAAGTCCCCAATTTCGACAAAAGAATTACATCTCTAACAAATATTGCAAACCATCTAGTGTAACTGACCAAAAGATTTCAGACAAAATCATTAATCTTAAATCGAACCAGTGTTGAAGCATCTTCAAAGCTTGCCAGAAACTGCAGTGCAAACGACTCTACATCCCACCAAAAATGGTTGAAAACATAACAGCCTTTCTCCACGAAAATACACATAATTCCAACACCAGGGTTACCATTGTAAAGACACTGCAAGCCATCCACTGTTACACACCTGCGACAATACATTATTTTTTTCAAAATGCCAAAAACTATGAGAAAAACCTAACCTACTTAATCGAATCTTCCATCAAACCAATAACAAAGCATCTTCAAAGTTTGCCTAAAAGTGAAGCCCTTATCGAGGCAACACTGTGCCAAAAGTGGAATTCTTGTACACATACAACAGTTGTTGAAAGTCTCCAATGTCGATAAAAGAATTACATCTCTAACAAATATTACAAACCATCTAGTGTAACTGACCAAAAGATTTCAGACAAAAGCATTAATCTTAAATCGAACCAATGTTAACGCATCTTCAAAGCTTGCCAGAAACTGCAGTGCAAACGACTCTACATCCCACCAAA